>PVJN01028285.1:0-27354 GCA_004026805.1 Lasiurus borealis | reverse complement strand
CCTATCAGGATAGGCCAACTACAGCTCTCCACCCCCTGACCCCCAGTATAAAACGGTCATGTAACAAAGGTTCAGGGCTCTCAGCCTCTGCTCTGCTTTCAGAGTATGTTGTGAGCCCCAGCATGCTGGTCTGAATAAACCCCTTTGTTTTTGCATGAGATCGTCTCTTGGTGCTCTGTAAGTGCGGCTTGCGTTCCGGTCTTAACAAACCCTGATGACCTCATTTTGACCTAATCCCATCTTTAAATATCCTATCTTCAAATACAGTCACATTCTGAGATACTGGGCATTAGAACTTCAACATATGAATTTGTGGTAGGGGTATGAGTTCAGTCTATAACTGTCACAGGGTTTGATAAATCTTACTTTTAATCTTTGGTCTCTGGACACAGATATCCTAGCTACTGTTAATAAGAGAGCATTAATTAGTTTCTGAGTTATAATAATGTGAGGAAGTCAGACATACTAGTACCATCAGCATTCCTGGATGGTTCTGGCTGAGATACTATAATGAGGACTGGTAAACCCATACTCCTATAGGTATGGAAGGGCTACTGGGGTCTGAAGTGATTTATTTGTAGCCATGAGATTGGTCTGATATCAAGTACTCAATGCCGGGAAAACAGTAGCTCAACTAACCTTGAAATTACAAGGCTACTGAACCCTGCATAACTTAAATCTCTGTCACCCATGGCTATTCCATTCAGCAACCCATCACACAAGCCCTGGAGAGGCCACAGATAGGGCTTGTCAGCTACAGGCAGGCATCATGTGCATCTGCTTTTTTAAGGGTCTATTCTGCTGGCTGCCCTGTGGATATTGCTGTGAAACATTAAAAAAATTATCTCTGTGCTCATTCCCATAGATCCATCCAATTAGCATGTCTCCTTTACAGATGCCCTAACTTTCCAATTTGCCCCTCAAGGAACCTAAGCAAAGCTACCAGGATATCCACCACTACCTAGGAGTGCCGTTTAGCATTACTTCAGGCCTCTTCTCACTGTTTTGAAGTATACATCTGTGTGTACTTCTCACGGGTCTGCTTGAGGCAAAAGTCACCCATTCTACGATACTTCGGCTAATACCAATGCAACAAGCTAAACAAGTTGGAAAACAAACCCCTGATTTTTTTTTTGGTGATCAGCTGGTCAGGAGGATCCAACCCAATTGGGACACATAAGTCTCAATTTAAGGAGAGATGCCAGCTCAACACAAGCAGGTAACATGGGAAATGGAGACACAGCTTCATGCAACTGACTTAGGTCCACTGGCCATGCTGGACTTTGATTCAGAATGTACCCGTTCTCTTGTAGAATGGATTGTGGCTAGACCCACGGGATCTTATGAATTAACAGAACTGGCAACTCCCAGAAGCTTTATTAAGCCATGAAGTTACTTATCAGTCTCTACTGCTGGCCAGGGGTGCAACAGATCAGGAGGAATGTTCCAAGACTTCAGAGGAACATTTCCCATGTTCCCACTTTGCCTGCACTTTATCCCAAATCAGCTCAGATGAGAATATCATTAATTTTGATGTTGCAGCATGGGATCATGTTACATGCTGATGTTGAGAGTTGCAATTATTTCAGAGGTCAGATAATTGAAAAGATTCTCTGAACTCCACAGAGCGTCTGCACAAATGATTGTGTACAGAACAGAAGTAATGGGCAGGTAAACGAAGGGCCCCCGTGAACTGCTGGGCACAGTTCCCCAGAGTCTTTTCTCAGTCCCACAGAATGCTCTTTAACCTTGAATCATTAACTACCAAGCCATATATGAGGTATCTTGGTTTCAGGAGACGCTAGGGCAAAAGTGTCCAGGAGGGTATTTTATGCTCCACTGGATACATATCCAAGTCCCCTGCTAATTGATTTCACCAGGTGTAAGTCATCAATGTAAGTATTCCTAAACAACATAAACAAAGTGACTCTGGGTGTTGCAGGAGTTTCAAACATTCAATAGCTAAACCACTAGCTAACTTATGTACTCTTTGTCTTCCCCTAGACTCTAGGGCCTAGAGTCAAAAAATCTAACTTCCAGGCAGCCCCGCAGATAAGACAGATAAGAGTTTCATTTTGAGATAGCTTTATCATGCCCTGACCTAGTTTCAAAATCTCATTCTGAATTGTTGTTCACTAGGAACTCCTCTGGCTTTCACATCTTAGTTTTTTGTGTTTTTTTGTTTGTTTGTTTGTTTGTTGTTTTTTCCTAAAGTATAGTCTGGGTCAAAGTCATGGCTCCAGGTAATTTTTTTTTTTTTTGAGATTTCTAGAAATTAGAAGTTAATAAGCAGGAAAAAACAGGGTGGGTGGGTTATTGAGATTTCAGCTATACTCACCAAAAAGCATTAAAAAAAAAAAAAATGGCCTCCTATCCATAAATGTCTGTCTGGGATATTGGTTGCTAAGTTACCTATTTAAGAGTTCCCATTCATGTTTGTTGCAGGTAGACTTTCTGTGAGTACCCCAGGCTGGGCACCAGTTGCTAGTGTCCCTCCCACGACCCGTGTGGTGCAGGGTTCAGGTTCAGGGTTTGGGCGCTGGAGGAGGCTGCACTCAAATGAAAGAGACTAGAAAATATTAATTTGGAAATATTGGGGGTCAGGCGGGAGTCCAACTCAAGGGAAGGACTCCACTTTGCTCTGCCTTAGGGATCCCTTTTATTCAAATTGTGGGATATACACATAGACTTCAGACAGGCAATTCCAATAAGAGCCAATCAGCAAGAATTTACATAAAACTAAAAGGTGGGAGCTGCTTTAGCTACCATTGTCTCAGCTAGGCAGTGGGTGTTTGGCTCTGACCTTCCAGAGCCTTCAAGGTTAACCAGCCTTCCGGGCTTCTTGTCCACACTTCTCTGCTAATGAAGGCAATGAGCGGCTTCCAACATCTCCCCTGATTTTTGTGTTTCTTTTTTCTCTTAAAAAATTCTTGCATCTGCAGACTAGATATTAACATATGAGA
The DNA here is from genome assembly GCA_004026805.1 of Lasiurus borealis. NCBI lineage: Eukaryota > Metazoa > Chordata > Mammalia > Chiroptera > Vespertilionidae > Lasiurus > Lasiurus borealis. The sequence goes on along the minus strand of PVJN01028285.1, from coordinate 24,391 downwards.
ACAAAAATGAGACAAGCAATAGTGGTTATGCTGAAAGGCAAATGAATCAGTCTGTAGTAAGTTTATTTCTGGGTCAACATTCCTTGAGTCCCAATTTCAATGTCAAGAGTTTTGAGTCCCAATTTCAATGTCCAATAGTTCTTTATGTGTACAATCAGCAATGATATTTCAGTTCTGCATGGTGGACAAATGGTGGCAATGCAGGTTCGAACCTCTCTGGTTTGGTCCTGGGCAACTTGCAGCGATTCATAGCTGCTGACTGCAAGCATAGCAAGGCATCTTCACCATCCTCTTTTCTGGACTGTTTCTCCTCTGTTCTTGGGAACCAGTGCTTATTCTGTGGCTGGAGCAATCCTGTCAGGTCCTCTCTGGGATCCATTGTTGCAAAAGTCCACATGGGCTTGAAGTTTTCTGGAAATATACAAACATATTCTCGACCAAAGGTTGATAAAGAATTCTTTTCTATAAATTAGACTTGGGATCCTTTTCATTTTTGCCCAAACAATTTTTCTTTGGCTTATTTTGACACCATGTATGTTCATGGGTGTCTTGCTATTAACATTATAAATGAAAAATAATTTTCCAAAGTAAAAATTTTATTCATGTAACTTACTTACAGGATCTTATTTCTTATAGGATATTATTCTACTATCCCCTCTTTGTTTTATTTAAGTATTGGGAGGCTTTTGGAAATTTTATAATGCAGTCTTGATAACTTCTAATTTTAATGTTTTGGCACAAAAATATGACTGCTTTGGATTCATTGCATGTTAGGCAATTTTACTATGAGATGAACTATCAATAAAAAAATTATTTAATATTTCAGGAATAGCTTTTTTGTCCAGTATAATTAAGTTTTTATGAATATTTACATATTTCAATCAGCCAATTTGAGTTCATCCAAAATAAGGTATATATTTTTTTACTTTGCTTGTCCTAGGTTATGGACAATAAATGACATTAACCAAATTTTTGCAATTAGTCTTTGAATAACTTTACATAAACTTTGTCAGGGAGGCAAAAACACAAATTATTTATTTCAGTTTATGAGATCAAATATATTGACTTTCAATGACCGTTCTTCAAGTGTTTGAAGAAAACCTCTCTTTATTTCCTTCCAAAATAACTTTCAGGCTACAGAGAGTGTCACTTAATGCAAAGGGGGAATAATGATCAGCAAGGCAGCTATGAAGGAACTTCCCTACCAGAGTTCTCATGGTAAGACTGTTGCTCCTCACACCCTCCCGCACATCACACCCCCACTTACCTCTGTCATACACATATCAACAGCACACTCAGAACTGTTTAATAAGAAATAATAAGTCACATTTAAGCATTTTCTACATGTAATAACATGTTTTATGTTCTTTGTGTATATTACCTCTAAACTTTCACAGCGATCTGACAATTTAATCGTATTATTCATTCCCACTTTATAAATGAAGAAATGGAGGCATACAGAACTTAAGTAACTAGAAAACAACACACAAATTGTAAAGCTGTATACAAACTGTTCTCTGAAAAAAAATTTTTTTTCATGTGTTTAATTTAAATCTGCTGTCACCTCAAGGCATTGCTTACCTTGTAGCCCTATCACATGATGGATGGCACTACACCCAAAGGACCTGTAAGCAGAAAGATGCTTTCCATACATCTCAGAGCTCTTCAAGATCATTGCTTTCCTTTTGTCTTCCAGCTAAAAGCTCAATCCATTTGAAACATATGTCAACGTACTACCTACTACTCTTCTGCTTGTGGTCATGTGCTAACCTTTCTGCCAGTCCTCTCATTCATTGAAAATGTTAACACCCTAACCCTTTACTACATGTTTGGCGATTTCAAACCAGGGTCCACTAGGACAAAAGTGTATGTGTTTAAATTATTTAAAAAGACCTCTTCTGTGTGCATGAATTTCAACAGAAGCTCCGTATTTGGCAGATAACTTTAAAAAAAGGAGTGTCTTTCCTCATTCTGAGATTAGCCACGATCCAGATGCTACAGCTGGAAGTAGAGCCTGGGCAAGTTCAGTCTGTAGACCCTGTAAGTCCCAGATTGTCTCAAGCAAGATTCACCCATTTTTTTCCTTCATCTTCTTTTTAAAATTTTCATCATTGTCAATGACTTTACCTCTTTCCTACATCTACCATCAATGTCCAGGCTTATACCATAACTTCTACTCTGAAAATAACCTCCAAATTATTACTAAAGTAAGCATCTTCTCTGACCACAATCACTAATGTGTCCATCTCAATTATCCTACCCATTATAATAATTCTGCAGTTTCCGATCCTTTAATAGTGCCATTTTAACTTCCATTGGCCATCTCAAAGTCTCCTCATCCAATTTAGATGTCCTGATTCATCACTATATTAATAAAACAACATTTATATACACTCTTAAATCCTTGACCCCATATCCATCTGTCTTTTTCAATTGGCAAAACTGCTAACCTATTTAAATTTACTCTGTCTCCTAATTGCCTGCAGAGCTTGGGTAGAGAAAACTAGGCCATTGTCAATGGAATCACTTTCTATTTAGTATTACAAATTCCAAGTGAGCTCCTAGAATTGCCTTGCAATCTCTTTGCATTTGTATTGTCATTTCTCTATCAGCCCATTCAGTTAATTTTTTTTTCAAAAATGAGCTCCTGTCTCCACATCATCATCGATGTTATCTTTTCTATTATGTCATTTTCACAGGAATACAAACATGTGGCAGTATTCTCTGTCCTTTAAGTGACCATTTCTTGATCTCTCAACTATTTCCAGTTAATGCTCTACTTCTCTACATTATGCAAAAATTTTTTAAAAATATTTTCTACCGTAACTGCTCCATTTTCCCAACTTACATGCTCTCATTAACCTACTCTAATTAGACTTTTTCTGTTAAGTTTATTAATAGTATTGACTTCCATATTGACAAATGCAAGAGTCAATCATAGTCCTCCTGTCACTCAACCTCTGAGATAGTAAATTATTTTTCTTGAAACACCTCTGATCCTTTAGCCTTTAGAGAAAAAACTCTTAAAGTACCCTAGGTTTCATTTGTGCTCTTCTTTATTCATGCCCAATCTACACTCAATCTGTCCAGGGACAAAACTAAAAATAATTCTTATATCACCTATGCCAATATCTCCAAAACATTTGCTTTCAAAATTGCCCCTCTTTCAATTACAGACAAGTTTTCAATTGTTTTCCTAATATATCCGTTTGGATATATAAGAAGCATCAGGAATTTGGCAAGTCCAAAACAGAATTCTTGTTCCATCCTCATGTTCTAAAGCCTGCTTCTCTCTTACTCTTCCCCATTTTCTCATTTGATCAGCCTGAAACCTTGGAATTCATTACTATCCTCCGCAATGAAATTTCTTAGCAAGTTCTATAAGCTCTACATTCAAAATATATTTCAGATTTGACCATTTCTTATCACCTCCATGTCTATCACACAAGATGCAGCTGAACTAATCTTCTTATTTCTGTTTTACCCCCTTACGTAAATTCATAAAATGAATATAATTCTTTTTTTTTAAATTAAATTGAATCATGTTAGCCTGATGTGATACTCTACAATAATTTCTTGTTCCAAAATCCAACTTATAAACATGTCTGACAGAACTTTAATTAGAGTGCATTCCATATAAATCTCTGACTCTAGTTCCTAAATTGTTGCTGCTGTTTCTTATCTCTTTAATTAATTTTAGTCCCATTGGCTGGTCTTGCTGAAGAATCAAATATGACACATTCCTTTCACCACCTTCTGCTTTCTCTTCTTGAACTACTCTTGCATAGATTCTCCTTTCTTCATCAGATTTCTTCTCAAAACTTCACTCCCTACTCACCATGATTACCTTACTTTTTATCCTGTTTTATTTATCACAGAACTCCCTACTACTTAAACTTGTATATGTTTTTCTTTGTTCCCATTCTCTGTTTAAACTAGTAAAATGTAAGCTCATGACAAATGTTGTGTCTGCTTTGCTTATTGCTATTATTACACTGGATAAATAACTGACACACACATGTTCAACAAAAGAATAAATTCATTAATAAGTCACATTTGGGAAGGAGAAGCATGATTTAAATGGTGGTGAATTGCATACAAAAATGAAACAGATTAAATCTTTATTAAAAATGAGAAGGCGATTTGGTAAGAGGAATGACAGTATTTACCACAATTGCCAGACTATATTATCTAAATATCCTGCTAGATGCAATGTCTAGAGGATACCAAATGATACTTATTCATATCATTGTATCTCAATTGCAAAACATTATGCCTAAAGGTAGCTGCTCTATAAAAACTTGTTGAATGAATGGATTAAGAAATGCCATGGGACTAAACCAATTTGTGATTTAAGTGTAGTCATTAGAATGTGTATACCCAGGGAAATAAGTCAGAATAGTGTAACTATACAGTTGTCCCTTTAGACCATTTATTTTTGACTGAGGAAAATAAGTGCTTCTCAAGAAATACTTATTTGGGGAAAATTATGTAATTTCCCTTACTCTATGAGTATAATGAAGATAAAATTATTTGCAAGTTCATAATAGAACTAAGGAAAATCTAAATAAAGTAGTGAGTGGAAGAAGCTTTTAAAAATCTAAAAATAAGCATTATCAACATACTCAAGTAATTTTTAATGCAACAGAAATTAAATGGTAAAAGCTAAAATTCATTTTATAAACATCTACTGATATAGTGAGATAAATGTTCTATATATTACTTATTACTTCAAGTACATGAATGGCATAACAGTAAAAATTGATGTGTATGGTTTCAGATGCTCATATCTGTGAATGAATAAAACAACCCTTTCATTATTTTTTAATTTAACTTTATTGTTGAAATTATTACAAATGACTGTGTGGTTTTTTTTTCCCATTGACCTCCTCCTCCTTACACCCACCCCTGGCAAGTCTTCACCACACTATTATCTGTACATATATGCATATAACTCCCGGGTTATTTTCTCCCCACACACTTTCCTTCTGAAATTCATCCATTTATTCCATGGTTCTATGTCTTTGGATCTATTTTGTTCCTTAGTTTATTTTGTTAATTAATTCCACTTATAAATCAGATCATCTGATACTTATCTGGTTGTGACAGGCTTATTTTGCTAAGCATAATACTGTCCAGTTCCACCCATATTGTTTAATTAGAAAAAAAATTCTAGAAATTCAGTCAGGACTTATAAATGAAAAATGCAGTCACAGGTCCGCTATAAGGACAATAAAACACAGGAAAAAATACAGAATACTTACAGCATACAAAGACCTGCCACAGCTTTGTTTCCCTGATCTACATCTGCCTAAATGATTATTCCCAACTCTCTACTGCTCCCCTAATACTTTACTAAAATCCAGCAAAATCTATCATTTTGGCATTTAGTGAATAGTTCAGTGAAGCAACATATTTTAAGAATATATTATTTATATCTGGGTTTGTAACAGAATACTTTATATTCATATAACTTTATTTTCTTTTTCATTATGTCATTATTTTTTGTAGCTTCTTCATCCACTTTTCCTCTTCTTCACTTCCCTGCTCTGCATCCTCTCTCTTTCTCTCTCTCTCTCTTTTCAGCCCACCTTCCCTGTCTTATCTCCTCTCTATTTCTCTCTTACAAGAATGTTGCCATATGCCCATGTAATGAGAACAGGTAATATTTGTTACCGAAAACCAAAATAATCAAACCATGCTTGGAGGGTTTGGAGTTACATTTATTACTTGCGGGTCCAGAAGAAAATGTTTCTCAAATTCTGGGCCCCAACATGCAGAAATTTTCTCTATATGTTTTTACTTTCTTTGTCTTTCAAATATGGGATGTTTCCCACCCCTTTGCAAGTTCTTAAAGGGCCTCTATGTGCTGAGGCCTTGAGATCTCATTCAAAGGCCTAGCCTTGTGCCAGCACTGATAATTTTGTCCAGGGAAGGTTCAATAGCCTTTCTGAAGTGAGAATAGTCTAATCTTCCTTATTATTTAAGCAAGCAAACATTTATAGAAGGCAATAGCAAGGTTAAAATTTCAAACAGCAGTTTTTCTATAAGATGGATGCTTCATATTTAATGGGAAAAGATTTATATAATCAAATAATATTTGTTTTATTCATGTTGTTATAAACAAGTAACCATAAAAATACATTAGCTTAAATAATAGCATTTAAAAAATTGTAAAAATCCTAAAAATGTTCAAATTACAATTGTTTCTATATTGAAATGTGCCTACTTGGAACACAGACAAATGTCCAATTAAATTTGTGTACTGTACCATAGTTTACCTGTATTTTTTTTTTAATTTGTATAATATTTTAGAACTGTTCATAGCTAGTGTCTTCAGTTTTACAACATGGTTAATATTTTATCAGAAAGTTATTGCCTTTGCCTTGAAATTGTTTTATTCCTTGAAAGTTATTGTCATTCTGAGTTAATTTGGAAAATTTGCAATGCATTAAGTATATTTCATCTAGGAAATCTAATTTTTAATAATAAAATATCCTCTGGCTATTAGAGTAAAAGTAGTGAGGAAAAAATAATTGCTTATATGAAGTCTGTTAAACCTGGTTTTGCCAGACTATGACCATTTCTCTATCGATAGACTACTCAACCTTAATAATACAAAATGAATAACAGTGCTTTTCATCATCTTATACATTTATAAAGAAAGATACATTTTGAAAAGGAATTCTGTTTGTAGTAAAAGGTAAGTAAATACCTTTTTAAGTGACTTATTTATATTTCAAAAAATAAAAGTAGACTACTTTTTATATTAAAAAAAAAGAATATGATGCTAGCCAATTTTATATTGCTAAATTATCAAGGCCCCAAACTTCAGAGGACTTTGATAATTCCTAATATCCACCAACCCCTGATCCCCAAAAAAGAGAGTAAAATAATATGAATCTGGAACGGGAATGTTGTTATAATGAAGAGATAACTTATAATGATGTTTACAAACCAGACAATTCTAGTTTCTGCCTATTATATAGTGATGAAATTGTGATGTTGTATGATAAATACTAGTAGCATAAGATGCAAGTCAGAGAAATTAAACTTGGATGAGATATAAAGAGCAGGGAAACCCTAGCTGGTTTGGCTCAATGGATAGAGTGTCCACCTGCAAACTAAAGGGTCTCAGGTTCTATTTCAAATCAAGGTCACCTACCTTGGTTGCAGGCTTGATCCCAGTTCAGGCAGGCACATGTGGATGGCAACCAGATGAGGTATCTCTCTCACATCTTTTTCTATCTCTGTGTCTCTCCCCCTCCCTTCTTTTATTTTATTTTTTAATTATACTTTTATTGATTGCAGAGAGAAGAAGAGGAAGAGAGAGATAGAAATATCAATGCTGAGGGAGAATCACTGATAGGCTGCCTCCAACTGGGGACTGACCCCACAATCCAGGCATGTGCCCTGACTGGGAGTCGAACCGTGACCTCCGGTTTCATAGGTTGTCTCTCAACTGCTGAGCTACATGGTCCAGACTCCCTGGTATTCTCCCTAAAAATCAATGGAAAAATATCCTCAGGTGAGGATTAGCAAACAACAAAAAGAAAAAAGAGCAGGGAAAGGAAAAGAATATAGCAATAGGGATTTTGCATGGTTCATTGGCAAATAACAGTTATCTCTTCTTTTTTGCATGGATACCTCATCTTTTATTGGTAAAACTAAACAAAATTTTAAAGATTTTAGACATATAAGCTATAATTGGTTACTATAACTTGTTATTAATACATGTTTTTATATATTTTTTTACAACAGGAAACATAAATTAGCATAAGGTAGGAGTATTTAGATGAATTTCTATAAAGCAGACTTAAATATTGTTATTCTAATTATAAACATAAAACTTTTTCAGGAAATGCTATTATTATTATAAATTTTAGAATTATTAACACAAACTAATTAAAAGATGTTTAAGCTGGACACATGAAATAATTAATCTATTGTCTTAATGGGAAAAAATAAAACATCTTTCCAAATGGCAAAGTTTATATTATTACTCATAAGCCATAACAATATATATGCCTAAGAAGTTAATATTATTCTTACTTTTTAACATCTTTTTATTGATTTTAGAGAGAGAGGAATGGAGAGGGATAGAGAGACAGAAACATTGATGAGAAACATCGGTTGGCTGATTCCTGCATGCCACCTGTTAGGGATCAAACCTACAACCAGGGCATGTGCCCTGATCAAAAATTGAACTAGCAACTTCTTGATTCATGAGTCCATGCTCAACCACTGAGCAATATTGGCCAGGCAATATTATTCTTATTTTTAATGCCACTAAGATTGATACATTTAAAGAAAGAAAACTCATTGTTAAAAATTTGAAGAAGGGAAATGTCATCTGAATTTTTATCTTCAATGATTCAGAGCCCAAGTTTTTAAAAAGTTGACCAAATAGCAAACAATTCAAAGACTCTATAGGTATAGTCTGTAAGCCATTAGTAATTTTTGCTACACACAGCTGTTTGCCCAAAGAACAACACAGAGGGTAAACATAACAAAGAATATGAATATTTGTGGGGAGAGCCAGTCTTTCACTTTAGGGGCATGCCTTTCCGGTGACCTTCTATTTCTAACTTCATAGGACATTTTCTAAGCAGATGATATGACTTATATTGCATTTGGAAGATAAAGTTTTGACTGTGATTTTAGGGAATTTTGTTACTTTGATAATGTTGAAAGTGGAAAATGGTAAAACATTTATACCAGGAAAACTATGCTTGAATTTTATTTTTCAGTATAGACTGTAAAATCTATAGTTAAGTACTATATTTTATAGCTGAAATGTATCCACAAAGGAGAGCTGACCATTTACTTTTTATAGAGAGATGTTCAATTTAATTTACCTCATTAAAATATCATAGAAATCAAGATCTAAAGAGGGAAAGCTGACTCTAGTCAGAGTGCCTCAGTTGGTTCAACACTGATAGGTGACTTGTTCTATTCCAAGTCAGGATATATGCCCAGGTTGTAGGTTTGATCCCCAGTAGGGGACATGCAGGAGGCAGCTGATCAATGTTTGTCATATTCATCAATATTTCTCTCTCTTTAAAAATCAATAAATATAAATAAATTAATTAAATTAAAAGGGAAAACTATATTTTCTCATATTTAGATACAAATAACATTAAGAAAAGGATCACAATGCATTAAGCATTTTCTTGAGAAAAAAATTCATTTATGAGGATCTTAGAAGCATATTGGTTTTCCTTAGGCTTTAAACATGGCTGTTTTTATTTATTTATTTCCTTTAAAGGTATTTAATATACTATATACTAATAGTAGAAAACACCAAAAGTTTAGGTCAGATTTAACATGCTATGTTAATTTTAGGCCAATTTTACAGAGCTCTTACTATTTATATAATTAGTAAGGCTTTATCAAATAAGCTGTTTTAGATCTTCTAATATATGTCTATTTTGTCATAAAATAAGATAGCTTATATTCTTAAATATAAAAAAAGTTACTTAATGAGGTAAATATAATTTAGCCTGTATCATTTATTAACTTCAAATATCCTCTGACACCTACACTGTGCAATTTATATTTGCAAATAATATATAGGTATCAGTAATCATTTGTATTTCACTGTTAATTCTAAAGAGAAGTTGTGTTGCCATCACATACCAAGAATACACCGGGACGATCTGTACTAAGAGGGACAGCAGAGACTTCCTTCCCTTAAATTTAAAGTTCATTTTCAGTCATTTGTTTATTTATGGTTCAGCACTTTTAACACCTTGGGATATTCACTCTCTCTTGAAAGAGTCCTTTTTCTGTAATTTGATTTTTCTACTTTTTTCAGCTACTTTCCTGGCTCTTTTACCAATTCATTCTCTTCAATCCAGAAAATAAATGTTTAAGTTTCTCAAATCTATTCCAGTTCAGTGATCTTGAAATATAGTCATCAGAACAGAAGCATCAGCATTGACTTGGAACTTGTGAGAAAAACAATTTGGAGGTCCCAACCCAGGTATATTGAATCCACAAACTCAGAGTGGAGGCCAGAAATCTGTTTTAATAAGTGATCCAAATTAGTCTGATGCACACTAATGTTTGAGAACTACTCCTTTTTTCTTATTGTTTCTCCTTTCCTCTGTAAATTGTCACCTCAAATCTGCTCACATAAACCCATGTTCTTTCCTGAAAAGCAGGGGTCAATGATCTTTTTCTGTGAAGTATGAGATCTGCTTGGTGGGTAATACACTCTCTGTCACAACAGCTCAACTCTGTGTCCACAACAATTTGTAATGATGATTATGGCTGTCTTTCAATATATCTTTATATAGGTGCATTGAAATTTGAGTTTTACATAATTTTGTCTGGCATTGAAATACTAGTCTTTCTTATTTAGACTTTTTCAACCATTTAAAAAAAATGTAACAGCCATACGTAGCTTGTGAGATGCACAGGAGACAAAAAGCTGGCCTAGAGGCCATAGTTTGCCCATATCTATTTTAAAGCCTTGACACTGTGATGATTAATTTCATGTGTCTGCTTGGCCATGACATGGTACCTATTTGTTTAGTCAAACACCTATTTTGATGCTTCTGTGAAGGTACTTTTAGATGTGATTAACATTTAAATCAGTATTCTTTGAGTAAAGTCAATTATTTCTCAAAATGTTAGTAGGTCTTGTTCAATCAGTTGAAAGCCTTAAGGGAAAATTCCTCCAAAAAGAAGGAATTTAAACTACAGTCTTCTTTTGAACTTAAGACCACAACATTGACTGCTTCTGGAATTGCCAGCTTATCCTATGAGTTTTGGACTTGCAAGCCCTCACAATTGCAAAAACCAATTCCTTAACATCTTTATATATATATATATATATATATATATATATATATATATATATATATATATATATATTATTGATTTTTTTACAGAGAGGAAGGGAGAGGGATAGAAAGTCAGAAACATCAATGAGAGAGAGACATCGATCAGCCGCCTCCTGCACACCCCTTACTGGAGTTGTGCCCGCAAGCAAGGTACATGCCCTTGACTGGAACTGAACACGGGACCTTTCAGTCTGCAGGCCTACGCTCTATCCACTGAGCCAAACCGGTCTCGGCCAATTCCTTAACATCTTATATATTGATTCTGTTTATCTGGAAAACTTTGAATAAAACACTGCTCACACATGGTTCATGGACTAGCAGCATCAATTTCACCAGAGCTTGATTAAAATGGAAAATTTTAAGCTTCATTCTGGACCTACTGACACAGAATTTACATTTTAACAAATTTCACGATGATTTGTGTGCACATACAATTTCTGAATACCGGAATTTAAGTACTATCCTGAGTTTAAAAGTATACATTTATAGCGTGATTCTATTAGGTTGATAGTTTTTTATCTTACTAGATTTAAATTCATGAGCATAAAATTATGTTTGATGACTATCCTAGTTATATCTTAATAATAGCATAATATTGTATCTTAGGCTTGATCTCTATTACATCTTAGATAAGAGCTTAGTTTTTGGCAAAAATTTATTGAAGTTTCTAACCATGAAAATTAAATGCCAATGTGAAGAAAATCAGTTAAATTAGGTAGTGAATGGTATGAGATAAATTTAAATTCCTATAACTTTTTTTTACCATAACTAATATTTCACATTTCTTAATTATATTTCCTATAAGAAGTTAATTTTGTACTTACCTGGAAATTAGTAGTTTATTAAAATGATCAAAAGAGGATGTAAATAAAAATGTCATTTAGAGGACACCTAAAATGAACAATTTATATTTACAAATAATATATAGGTATCAGTAATCATTTGTATTTCATTGTTAATTCTAAAGGGAAAAATTATTAGCCACAAAAATATTGGCCATTGATTTCTTCATCTGTCTCTCTTTTCCAATCTCCATAAAATATTCTATAAAAGTAGAATATTAGTCTTATAGTTTTGAATCATCTCAATTTCTTGGTATAACTTGTTGGTTTTTAATAATGAAGAGCATATTTATCAGATTTTCTCAAATACATTAATCAAGGTGAGATCATCATTTGTCCTTATTTAGTAGATTGTTTACTTTGGGTTAGAGGGGCCCCAGTAATATGCTGCATACACTTGGACCAATAGTTAATGTTCTTTCTATAGACTTCCTTCAAATTTGTCTTCAGAAAAGATTTTCTTTTAAGTTACAGCAAGACAAAATATGTTCTTTTTCCTTAACATCATATAACCTCATAAAATAATTTAATAAACATCACAAAACAGATTATAGGATTTCTGGGCAATTTCTGGATAATATATAGCCTAATGTCATCATGTGTATCTTAAAAAATGGGCTTTTCAAGCAAGCACATAATTACTCTGTACTGATATAATCAAATCACTTTGATACTTAGACCATAATGTTAAGATTTTCTACCATAGATAAGAGTAAAACATAAAGAATTAATGTAATCGAAAGTTTTTTAGGTTACCCCACATTCTTCTAATTGCCATCATCTTTTTGTCTAAGAATGCTGAAAAGAGAAAACTAAATCAAAAGGTATATCCTCTAGAGGATGATCCATATAAAATCTATTTTTTCTGTCTCTACACTGAAAAAAAAAATAAGCCATAGAAGATGAGATATTGGAGTCTACTTCCTGGAACACAGTAATAGGATAAGCATGGAAACCAGATTTAAAAAGCTTTTAAAACTCTACTCATTTTTCTTCATCATTTTTAATGAAATTCTAAAAAAAATATATTCATTTTTACAATGGAGAATTATTGAACCTAAGGAAGTTAAAGTCTTCCCTTGATAATGGATGTATTCTCTTTTTAGCAAAGTGAGTCTGCCTGTGTTACAATTTCTCCAGCTACAACACCAACCTATGAAGAACAGGTGGGTAGCTTAATGATTCCCACTACTCCTTTTTCATTCTACAGGTGTCTCTTTTTGTGTTGTTTGTGCTTTATCTCTATGGAAAATTCAACCATTTTTATAAAATGATGCTCTGGAAAAAGGTATACTTTTGAAAAATACTCTGACATGTAATGATTTTTTTAAAAATATTCACCCAGGGATAGGCTTATTGATTTTAGAGAGAAGGAGGGGGAGAGAAACATCAGTGATGAGAGAGAATCATTAATTGCTGCCTGCTACATGCTCCACACTGGAGATCAAGCCTGCAACCCGGGCATGTGCTCTGACTGGGAATCGAATGTGACCTTCTGCTCCACAATCAATGTTCAACCACTGAGCCATGCCTGCCAGGCTCAATTTTTACTTTTATTTATTTTTAAAATGGCTTCTTATCTTCTGACATATCCTAAAATATCCTAAAGTCCTAGAAAGAATTCTTGTAGAGAAACTTAATAATGTGAATACCACACGTTACTGAAGGCTAAATCTTAAATACTTAACCTAGTTATAAACATGACTTTCAAATAAAACTGATTTCTTAATTATACATTTGTAAATTCTATTTTGAATGTTTTTAAGTTTCTATATAGTGAGAAAGGCTGGCAGGTGCACCTGTCTCCTTCATCCTCTCAAAACTGTGGACTCTAGCAGGACTGTCATGGGCCAGTAAAGAGTGACCTCGGGGACATGAAAATGAGGACACTTCAAAATCTGTCTTAGAATTTGTCTCAGCACACTTGAATTGTCACATAGAAGGAGGCCTATGACAAGTGCTTTGAAAAATAACTCCAGAGAAGTGGCTATACATTTACAGAGAAAACTATTTTTGCTATACACCAATGCAATACATCAGTCCTTGAGTACAAACCATGAATCCTGGCACCGGTAATGTTTTCCTAACCTCTGAGTCTCAGAAGCCTCCAAGTGAAACATAAAAAAGACTTTGTACAAACAAAAACAAAAGCAACTTTTCCTCACTCGATATAAGTAACCTATCACAAGTTGTTGTCTATTTAATTTAGTTTTTAATTTTTTTAATTTTTCCTACATAAATAATAAAAAGATGATGATTGCTAATGCCCTTGCCAGATAGAAAATGTAACCTTTTTTACTGTGATTCATAAATTTTCCCCTTTATCACACACACACACACACACACACACACACACATACACACACACACATACTGAGTTGCCAGATTATTATGACCACCTGATGTTTGTAGGCAAATTAGCCATACACTGCATCATATGGGATATGGAAGACTGTTCAAACACCTTGGCTGTCTGCAGTTACCAAGATAAAAATGTCTCCAATTCGCACAGGAAGGATTGGACAGTCAAGCACTGGAAAAAAGTCATGTGGTCTGATGAATCACGTTTCCAGTTGCATCAAGCAGATGACAGAGTGAGAATTTCATGAAAACATGCACCGCACATGCATGAGTACAACCCTTCAAACTGGTGGAGGTGGGCATTGTTATGGTTTGGGGCATGTTTTCCTGGGATTATGGAGTCCTTTAATTCATGTAGAACAATGTCTAAATAGCACAACATACCTAAGTATCATTGCAGATCAAGTTCATCCTATCATGTTGATGGCATATCCCAATGGAGATGGCTTCTTCCAACAAGACAATGTGCCATGCCATGGTGCTCGTATTGCGTAGGAGTGGTTTCAAGAACACGAGGGAGACTTTACCTTGCTTAGGTGGCTGCCACAAGCACCAGACCTCAATCCAATTGAGCATTTGTGGGACTATGTTAAAAGAATGATCAAGCAGCTGGTTCCACAACCATCAAATCTCACAGAACTGGACAGTGCTATTCATCAGGCATGGTGTCAGATTCCTCGCATCATCTTTCAACATCTTGTGGACTCAATGCCAAGAAGAATCACTGTAGTATTGAAGGAAAAAGGTGGCCCAATGAAGTTCTGATGGGGTGATCATAATAATCTGGCAACTCAGTATATGTGTGTGTGTGTGTTTGTGTGTGTGTGTGTGTGTGTGTGTGTGTGTGTACATATATATTAGACAGGTAGTTTATAGTGTCCTGAAAATTTTGTATGTATTTCCACCTGTCCATATTGCTCTCTTTGCTTTTGATTGTCATCTTTTTATTTCTAAAACTAGTATAATAATGTCTCCATCTCATCTGATGAGCTTACCTCATATGGCACAGAGAAAATAGCTGCAAATGTTTAATGACTAACCACTATCGTGTTTGCCAATCTCTATCTCTCCAGATATATTCATGAATACACACACACACACACACACACACACACACACACACACACACATATATATATATATATATATATATATATATATATATATATATACATATATATTCATCTGGATCATTACATATGGTATTTAGCCTCCTAACCAATCCAAACCCAATTCCTTTCCAACATGGTTTAGAGCCCATTCTAGTTTATATTCTCCTGGTCTTTACATCTGAGTTATCCTCATTCTGGTGTGAATCATGAATTACTCCCTCTTGACTGCATCATTAAATCAGCTTAAAATGTAACCTATTTATGGCACACAGGTGACAAGACTTCGCATCTAGTTTGGCTATGATTTTATGCTTCTCAAATAACAGATTACACTTTCTACATACTTTCATTTATGTAAATGATGTGAATGATGGTTTCTGTTCATTGTAAAAAAAACTAAAATGTAGATAATATGTTTTAAAATTGGATGGGGCTATTCACAGAGAATAAGTGGACAATTATGTGGAACAGTAAATAAAAATTCTGGAATATATTATTAAAATGTAAATAGTGACAGAATTTTCTGAATATGACAAGATGTAGGCTTTGCAGCATAGTGTGAAAACATGAGATTTTTTGTAATTTGTCAAATAGACTTTCTCATATACCTTGTTTTTTAGAGCTATTTTACTTAATAATTCAGTGAGTTTCAAAGTAAAATAAATTTCTCCACCTGCCTGAAATTCTCACAGCAACCTGAAAATACACATGGCCCTGAATACCTCACTGAGTGTAGTATAGTCTCCTCAGACATCATGTTTTAACTTTTGAACAATCGGCCATGCCTAAAGATAAGAGATTCTATATTTTTATCAACCAGTGGCAAAGGCTATTTTTTATAAAGTAAAATCATGACTCATATCTAAATAAGAAATAATCATGTATCAGAGCTCTTACCTGACTCAGTAATTGACAAGAGAACCAGTAAGGTATTAAAACCAGTTCAAGAGATTCCTAAGAATGGACATGCAAATAAGTTATCAGGAATGCTAAAATAAATTTGCTAATATAAGCAAAGCCAGGCCATATCAAACTGAAAATAAAAAGTGATATTTAAACTTTTAAAATTGATTTTAGAGGGAGAGAAAGGTAGAGATAGAAACATCAATGAGAGAGAACATTCTTACCCAAAACATTCAGCTGGAGCTTCTGAGAAATTCAGGGTTTCTAGGGATTGGGCAGCTGGTTCCTGCACACCCCCTATGGGGGATCGTGTCTGCAACCTGCGTATGGGCCTTGACTGGGAATTGAACTGGTGACCTCCTGATGCATGGGGTTGACGCTCAAACCACTTAGCAAACCACTGAGCAACACTGGCTGGGTTAAATGAAATATTTAGAATGATCTTTTTCACCTGGTGAGTTGAGATGGGAAAAACCAATTGCATCTCTACCAGATATAATTAATGATCATCTCTGTGAAGAGGAACAGCCTGCATCTCCCTCCACCTCCCACAGTCAACTTCTCTCTATACAGAGTTGCTTAACAGTCCAGATTCCATCTTGTGTTCAATGGATTTTCTTTTCAAGTCAAAGATAAATCTTTCATCCTGCTTCCCCCATGCCTTTCTAGTAATATGAACCCTTTCATTGGGCATTAACCTCTCTGAAGCCATTAAGTGCTTTGTATTAATTCCCACTGAAAAAAGTTAAGCAGGTTCACTGGTGAAAAGGTCCATATTTGCATTCTATTGTTTTCGATCAGGATTATTAATACTATAAAAAAAATTGTTCACAATGGTATTCTCCTCCTTACTGCTTTTTAATAAGCTGCTTATGCTAATCAGATGTCTGCACTTGTGCTTTTAAGAGCGGTACACTCATCTATCCAAGGGATAAACAGATGACTGCTTCAGCTGAGTCATTTGCATGTCTCTATAAAATATGTATGACTAAATTTACATATCAATGTAAGTAGCAATAGTTAGATGTTCCCTTTGACTTGTCTTGAGAGATAAAAGTAAGGAAGATACTAGGGATTTAGAAAGATTATCCTGAAATTCTCATTAAAGTTATACAATATAGGTGAGAATGTAAAATGCACACAAATTTTAAAAAAATATTCGAAACATTTTGAATTCTAAAACCACTCAAAATTTCTCACAGGAGAACATGTTTAAAGTATTTGAACTCTAAGTCATCACTGTGGAAAAAATTCTGGCAGAAGTTAGTTGAAATTTTTTGAAATTAACATAAAATTGGTAGCAATGTTAGATACTATTCTATTAGATTTAGGCTTTCTCTTCTTTTTATCGTACAGAATATTTACTGTGTTCTAAGCATGAGAAGCACCAAAAACTCCCTCTGGGATTGGGGAAGAGTGATTTCAACCAGTGACTGGGCTTTCTGACTTGGATGTACAACGAACAATGTATTCTTACTCAAAACATTCAGCTGGAGCTTCTGAGAAATTCAGAGTCGCTAGGTATTGGCCGGACCGGTAGCATCATGATTGACATTTAAACACATGCCCAGATCATGCACATGCACATTCAAGTTTGAGAATCACTGCTTTAAGTGCCTTTGTGTTCCTTCAACCTATTTTCCATGAAATGAGTTTTCACTGTGAGGCACTGCAACATTAGCAAAACATATTCTAATATGAAAATGATTCCCATGCAAAACACACACACACACACACACACACACAAACACAAAATTGAAAACCATGGCTCCATACTACCACCAAAGTGACATTGCTAAAGATAAACTAGGTGATCTTGCTGCTGAATAGGTATAATAGTTTCCACTTAGGTCTATTAGGTGATACCCATTTGCATGACATACATACAAGCCTATGATGTGTGGGCTCCATCCAATCACATCACAATCACATACAAATTTGGTTTCCTAGATATTTTAAACACTTGCAATTTTTGAAACTCCTACTATCTTTCTCACATATGCACTCTTTTATATCCTCATTATTCTGATTGGAATGTCCCTCTTTTTCAATAGCATGATAAACCTTTTATCAAGTGTATGCTCTGTGAAATTCTAATTTCAAACTCTACTTACTCCAGCGTTTTACTTTTTATGTACATGAGATCCTCCTTTGAGACTTCAATAGACATATTTATACATATGCATATGTTCAGCTCTGATTCACACTATAGTAGGCCCTGAGAACATAAAGGTAGAAGAGTCATTCCATTCATCTTTGTATCCCTATGAGGCAAATATAATAGAGACTAAATATATGTGAGAGAATGGATGAAAAAATAAGAGTATCCAAATGGTTTTCAGTTTTTTATATTCATGTTTAGTCTTAAAAAAGCATGACATAACTGTTAGAAGGTCATGTATAATATTTATTCTATTGATAGAATATTTGACTATCATTTTGAAAGAGTAAACTATTTCTGCTTTCCCATTATTATATCCCTAAAAAGAGAAAGAAAATAATAATCTTGTTTATAGCATGCATCTCTTGTCTGTATAAGAATTTGGAGGTCTATTAGAATATCTAGTCCCAGCCCATTGCTGCTATCTCTGCTATGAAGTCTACTTCCTGATGAATGTAGAAAAATGAGTGGCTAAAATATGTTTAAAGACTCTTTCAACCTTGGTATTATAACATTTTATAAAGCAATTTAGACAAATGATTTACTTTGTATAAACAGAATAAATTATATAAAGAATAAAAAGAAGCAAAATGTTTAGGGCACAAACAAGTTAACCCATTTATTTCTATAATATTCCAGAAACATCCATATATTTTGCAACACCTACATAGATATAGTGTTCAGTGTTTCATGATAAATTACATAATTATAATTGAGAACCCTATGAAAAATAAAATTGTTAGCATAAGGATAATAACAGGATGAGGAAAGGAAACTGAGCTACATCTGAAGCACAGAGTTTATGCCCAACAAAAATGACAGCGGAGCCTGGAGAAGAAGAGGGGTAGCAGATGACAATTTTTGCAATTAGTAATCTACTAGAGTGCAGCTCTGCCCTTCTCATGTACCACTCAGGAGTGATGCTTGATGGTGTCAGGTTTATCTCTCTATGTAAGCCTGGTATTAAGTAGTGAATCTGAGGAATACTTTTATTCTTCAATTCTGAGAAAATAACAGCTCTTATTTCATCCAACATTGATTTTCTTCATTGCCTTTATTTAAATTTAATATTAAATGAATCTGGAACTTCTCATTCCAGTTCCATACTCCAAAATTTTTAAGTAGAATAATTTAATTGTGGTAATCTTTTCTTAAATATGATAATTCTTAAGATTCATCTTCCAGCATCCTCATTTTTCCTTTGTGTTTTGTATATCTATTAGAAATGATACATTATTTTCCAAGGTCTACATATAACATCATATAACATATTTTTTGCAGTGTTCTCTAGATTTTTTTTAATATATGCAACTCCTGTCCTTATCTCAGAGATTCCCCCACATTTTATTTGAGATAGTATTTAATTTCTCTATCAATCATCTCCTTAAGTTATGTATTTCTCTTTGTTGATTTTTTTTGTGTTTATTTTCAGGAGTCTATTTTTTTTAAGTTGTGGGTCATGTTCTGGATAACAATTATCCCATCTTCTTTTTGGAATGTTATTGCAATACTTCCAGGCCTGAGAAATACAAGCCTATGATGCATGGGCACAGTCCAAACACATCACAATCACAAAGAAATTTGGTTTTCTAGATATTTTAAATACTTGCGATTTTTGAAACTCCTATTATCTTTCCATCTATGCACTCTTTATATCCTAGTCCTCCTAAATTACTATACTAGTAGAAAAGCATCTAGTTGGAATCAGTTGGGGCTAATAGCTGAGGTTTTCACAAGTAATAAGCACTACAGTATATTTTCTGCTTCTTTCTTTAGAGCTCTGTTCTGAATTCAATAGTGTATTTATGAAATTCTTCTGTTTTCTCCAGGTTTCTTTGGGAATGTTCAGTACTCGACTAGAAGTGCAGTTTCAAGCACAAAGTGTTTTAGCCAAAGTCTTAAGACTGGAAATAGATGGCATTTAGTTTGGCTTTGAAAATTAGGTTTGTGTTTTATATACTAGTAAGGAGTGGGGAGGGACACAATTCAGTAAGGGAGACTTTCTTTAGCAATGCTTGGAAGCTGGAAGCTCAATATATATTCAGAAAATTATATATATTTTGATGTCTCTCTCTCATCGATGTTTCTGGCTTTCTATCCCTTTCCCTTCCTCTCTGTGAAAAATCAATAAACTATATTAAAAAAAATAAAATAAAATAAAGAGAACGCTGAAACCGGTTTGGCTCAGTGGATAAAGTGTCGGCCTGGAGACTGAAAGGTCCCAGGTTCGATTCTGGTCAAGGGCATGTACATTGGTTGCGGGCACATCCCCAGTAGGGGGCGTGCAGGAGGCAGCTGATTGCTGTCTCTCTCTCATCCATGTTTCTGGCTTTCCATCCTTTTCCCTTCCTCTCTGTGTGTGGGAACCTCTTTCCACGTCCCGCGTGTTCAGGGTTCCCGGTTCAGGGTTCGGGTTCTGAAGGAGGCCACATGCAAATGAAAAGAGAGACTAGACAATATTAATTTGGCGATATTGGGGGGCCAGGCAGGAGCCTTCTTCTAGTGGAAAGGACTGCCACTTGCTCTAGCCTTTTTCTCCCTTTTATTAAGGCTTTGGGACACACTCCTAGCCTTTAGGCAGGAAATCACAAAACAGAAATTAACTTGAAACAAACAGGTAGAGGCTGCTTAAGTTAACAATGTTTTCATCTAAACAGTGAGTAATTAGCTCTGACCTTTCAGAGCAGTTAAGGTTGACCAGCCTTCTGGCCTCCTGTTTGAATCCATTTAGTGAGAACAATGTTTGGTTTCCAGCATCTGTGAAAAATCAATAAAATATATTTTTTAAAAAAAGAAAAAGAAAATATATATCTCCAGAGAATTATATACATAAAATCTCCAATGATTTAAATATTAATCTCATAAAAACAACAACAACAAAAAAAACCACCTTTACAGAAACATCCAGAATAATGTTTCAACAAAATAAAAAGGTATGGACACTGCTGCTGAGCCAAGTTAATACCTAAATTAAATATAACACACCCATCTTTGACAACTTTGTACTTTATCCTGAAAAGTATCTGCAGTGCTGCAGCTGTCTACCCTCAGGTGGTACTTGCAGCTCATGCAGAACCATCTGTGGACCTGAGTCTTTTTGTCCCCTGTCATGGAGACTCCCTATGAGGCCACAGGTGAGGGTTGGGAAAGAGAAGGCAGTGTAGCAGGAGTGGATACCATGGCTTCTGGGCCACTCAATCATGTAACTTACTATTCATGTAACTTACTTGATACCATATGTGCTAATTCTGTTTGATGATGGAGCACTGCTGTACATGCCCGAATTTATGGTCCATGGGTCAGATAATGCCCAGTTCACAATTCAGATTGCATAGTAATGATGGCACCTGGGTAAATAAATACTGAAGGTCAGTGGCAGACCAAAGCTGATTCTCAAACAGACTACAGTTATCCAGAAAGGATGGCAAGGTTTGGTTTCCAAGTCCTAAGTCTGCACTGCGATTCATTTATACAGCCTTTAGACAGAGTCCCTGGCTTCTCCAGTAGATACTGGAGCAATATTTCTCATAAAAATGTTCTATCACAACAAATACAAAATATATCTATGAAATATACATGGGCTGAAGATACCTATACCCAATTGGTACACATTCACAAATCTTAAATTGAAAGAAGAGAAAAGGGACAAATGGAGTGTAAGAGGTTTTCTGTAATGGGAGGTGAGTACAGAGAAGCTAAAGTACATAATTTTTACTGCAATTGTTTTTCAGAGAGACGGGCATATTCTTTGTAGCTTTAAACCATAGTGTCTGAAAATACACCACTACATTGTTTTGAAAAGGACCGCTTGAAATTTTTAAAAAAGCTAAATAATAAATCAGAGGAAAAATAACTCCGTGGAAGTAATGGTGAATACATTTATTTGTACTTCAAAATTCAATTGACTAGTAATTCATAAAAATGTAAAACTTCTCCTCTCAAACAACAATACCCATCGCTTTTTAAACAATATTGAGAAGAAAATAAAAAGAAAAAATTTGCCCCACATCTGACAGATAAATTTTATTTTTTAAAGTCTTATAAAGCTACAATATGTAAAAGTGCTTGCAAGCATCAGTAATATTTTAAAAAAGCAAGTTAAATAAAGAGATACAATTTCTCTTATTGAGACTTCAACACACTTTAATTGGTGAGGTTGTGTAGAAATAATGACTATTATACCCTATTGACCAGTGTAGACATTTGTTTGACCTTCCTGTAAAGCAATAAGCATAAAAATTAAAAATGTGCTTATGCTTTGACATAGCAATTCACCTCTAGTGATTTATGCAAATAAATCTAATTGAAAAAATACAAAAAATTAAAAATAAAATACTTTTATGCTATCGAAAGAGCAACAGCAACTAAAATGTCAATTAGGAAGGGTTTGGTTAAATAAATTACAATACCTCAACATAATATAAAGCTATGTAATCATTGTAGGATAATAACAATTTTTATTAATCTATGAACTATTTACCATGTACTGTTAAATTATAAAATATGATGGAAGCTCTACCACTTTTTTTGAGGGGGAGAAGGATTCTTATACCCATACCTATATGCAGAAGTAAGTCTGAGAGATTATGTAACAAATTAATAAATGTAATTAACTTTAGATAGTTAGTTTCTGGACAACATTTTCTTTAACAAGTTATTTTCTGCATGTTTTTTTTTAATCTGATAATATGTTATATTTTTATTTTTTGAAGTGTAATATTTTTATATTTTTAATATTATCAAATGCAATACTCATAAATATCCAAATGTAATTGTAATACACACAATTATCTGTTCATATTCTGTTTGTTAGATCAGATGAAAGAAAAAAAATTGAATGTTTAAAGTATCCTTTCAAAAAACTTACATATTAGTAATTAATATTACATTACCATTTTTAAGGGTAGTCTCTACCAAATCATCAATATTAAAATATGTCCAGAGAATATTTTCTTCTCAATAACACAAGGCATCATCTGTAAAAGCTAATCAAATCCCAAAGTGTTAATATTTAATATGAAGTAACTATATTAATTATGTATTTTTGTTAGGGACTCAGAGGTAAGATTTTTCAATATTTTTGCAGCAAAAATCAATTTAAAATCAATTGGAATAGAAAAAAGCCTAAAGGATAACTTCATGAGATCACAGATATTAAATTTAAGCCTCTGCACAAAAACAAAAATGTCTAAGTTCTCCGACATATAAACTTAATGGAAAATGTCAGATTTCAAATTTATTTTAGATTTATTGAGCTTTTGGAATCTTTTGGGTCTACTGAGCAACATTTCCTTAAATTATTTGCTAAGCATCCTTGGTGCTGTTTGTTAAAATCCTATTTTTGAAAATAGATGGGGTTCAGCTGAACAAAGAATAACATTTTGAAATGTAATCAACAGAAGAAGAAAAACTTAGCAATCACGAATGATGTTCTCTACTGTTCCTGCAAAGCATCTGAGTAATTCTAATTAGTAAACATGTGTATTTCCAAGTGTGCATTTTTAATAACACATCTAATGCCAGAGGTCAGCCATATTTACATAAAACTGGGAATGGAGATGATAATATAAAATCAGATGTAAATACAAAAGGCAAAATGTTAATAAGAACAGCTCCTGGAACAAAAGATATTATCCTAGTCCATTATGTTCTTTTGATTATTCATCCGTAGATTCAAATCATAATTAAAACAAACAGCTATCTGGCCCTAGAAACATCAAGAAGTAATGGTGCTCAAGTCTTGAGCATCTTTAACTTGGAGGGAGGAGGTTAGAGAAATCAGACACATTGAGTATGAAACCTGTGATCTAGAAGCCACTGAAAATGGACCAACCAGCTGTAGGTTGGTTTCACAAAGTAACATTATGGAGTTAAAGTGTCTACATATGTTAGCAGTGAATTGGAAGCATATAATAAAGTTCAGTAAATGCATAAACTGAAAAGTTCATCCATGACTACTGTAGTTTTCATAAAATTAACATTCTCTTAGAACTTCAATTTTAATAAGTTCTTGACAATTTTACCATTACAAAAGACTTACTTTTTCTAATACATATAGGAAGTGACTCCACACCATTTTTTAAATGGACTGCTTATATATTTTTTCTTCTTTATTTTGTATTGTGATGAACTCTGACAACTGTACAATCTCAGCTCTCTCAA
>PVJN01028284.1:0-27293 GCA_004026805.1 Lasiurus borealis | reverse complement strand
TCATTCAACAAATACTTGATTGTGAGTTGTTCTTAGATGCCAGTCACTGCTTTACCTGTAGAAATCTGAAAGAGCCCAGTATCAAAGATGTAATGGTTTAATCTGAAATACAGCTTATTTAGACAGGATTCCATCCATATGGATGCAGGTTTAAGAATAAGAAATTCCAGTGGCTTTGGGTCTTTGTAAACAATATAGTCAGAATGGTAATTGATTAATCTTGTTTATTTTCAAAGGTTTTGGGCTTCTCTGCCTTAAAGATTTTTAGTACTTAAGATGTCCCAATGTTGGGAGTTAAATGTGTAAAAACTTCTGTAACAAGAAAGGGTTCTGAAAATGGGTTTTAATACTGTTGGATAGTGTTTTGCCTTTAAATGATTTATTCATCCTAGTCCACACAGTCCAGGCTACTAAATCAAGGGCATGATAAAATTAATAACTGCTGATTTTTAATTACCATTATAGTTGGCACTTGAGATTGAGAGCTTTTCTCTGCCTGTCTGAGGCACATACAATATACTTAGATACTTCTAATTTTTCAAGCTTTTTGAAATTGTTTCCTCAATATTGTGAAGTCCTTTGTGCTTTCATCCATTTGAAGATGCCCAATTTCCAAATTAGAAATGTGGTTCAATTTTAGCTCAACTTTCTGTGACTTTTAGAGGACTCCCATGGACTTAATTGTTTAGTATTTCACCTTTGAAAAGGAAAATATCCTGAGAAAAAAACAAATTTGAAAGGAATTTTACCTAGATTTTCCTACCTTGTATTCAGGTTGGATGTCAGATCATTCAAGATACTTTTTTGTAATTTGAAATGTTAGTTTAGTCTAAGCCAATGTTTCCCAATCTTTTCATGTCACATAGAAAACACTGGTATGATTTTGGGTGCAAACTGAAAGGCATTTGGATTTGGAGCCCCTAGCTCTCCCTGAGAGTTTGGGGAGAGGAGGCTATTAGGATGTTGGATTTGTGTATTGGAAAACCCCAAAACCATATTGGCATTTTCTGTAGTATAAAAAATTAGACTGTGTTCACTCAAAGAGTTTGGCCAAAATTGGTTTGGTGAAGATCCCCAGCTGCAGCTAAACTAGTTCTGCTATTTGCTAATGAGCTTTGCCAGTGGAAATTGTTGACTTTTGACTCTTTGTTCTCAATGCTATGTTCTGTTGTCATTTGTGACTTTGAATACCTATGTTTGTTTACTTTGCTCCTTTGTTGAAGACAAGGGAAAACAGCCTCACCATATATGATCCATGTCAGTTCAAAGCTTTTTTTTGTTGTTGTTAATCCTCACGGGAGGATTTTTTCCATTGATTTTTAGAAAGAGTGAAAGGGTTGTGGGGGAAGAGGGAGAGAGAGAAAAACATAGATGTGAGAGAGACACATCGATTGGTTGCCTCCCGCACCAGGGTTGGGGATCAGGTTTGCAACTTGACTGGAGTCAAACCAGGTACCTTTTAGTCTGCTGGTTGAAGCTCTAACTACTGAGAAAACCAGCTAGGGCAATTCAAAGCATTTTTAACCTTTAATATTAACAAAATGTATCACATTCACTCAATTTAATCTTAGTTACATTTGATTGGCTATCTTCCCCCAGCATGTTCCATTTTTTAAATCTTATTTTGGAACTAGAAGCCCAGCTTGAAATTGAGAAGCCTCACCTACCCGCGCCTGTATTTGGTCATTATGGCGTTAGGGCCACAGTCCTTTTATAATATAGCCTAGAGGCCCAATGCACGAAATTTGTGCAGGAGTAGGCCTTCCTTACCCTGGCTCCTGGCACCTCTTCCCTTTGGCACCTGGGACCGGGTTTCCCTTGCAGCCCTGGCTTCCTCTGGAAAGTCTGGTCTAATTAGCGTATTAATGCTTTTATTATAGGTAATTTTAGTCTTTTGCGAGAAGAATATGGAGAGTTCTCATATAACCTTAACTCAGCTTCCTCCAAATGATAACATTTTACATAATATAAATATTGATATAATACTATTAACCTATAGATATTATTTGGATTGTACTAATAGTCCAAGGAATGTCTTTTTTTTTTTTTTTCTGGCTCAGCATTCAATTTAGGATCCCACATGCATTTAGTTGTCTCTAATCCCTAGCCTATGAGTTCTTTAATTTTCCCCTTTTATGATTTTGACTTTTGTGGAGAGTACTAGCCAGTTATTTTATGGACTGCTTCTGGGATTTGTCTAATTTTCTCATTATTAGATTAAGTTACTTTTTTTTGGCAAGAATATGAAAAGTCATGTATCTTTCTTAATGTATTATATCAGGATACATGATGTCCATGTCTTATTACTGGTGATGTTAACTTTAACCTTTGGTTAAGGTAGTGTCTGCTGGATTTCTCCACTGCAAAGTTATTGATTTTTCCTTTGTAATTAATAAGTAACTCATGGAGGGGTACACTTTAAGATTATCAATCTTTGGTTCGCTAATTTTGGATTGTTATTGCCTGTAAAAATTAGCATTTACCAAATGTTTATTAATCCTTCTACATTTATACTAATTAGAAATTAAAAAAAAAATCCTGACCTGGTAATCAAACCTGCAATCTAGGTACATGCTCTTTACTGGAATCGAACCCACAACCCTCCAGTACCCAGGCAGGCAATCTAACCATTGAGCAACACTGGCCAGGACCTACTTAGAATTTTATAAGGAGAAGCTGTCCTCTTTCTCCTTTATGTTTATTCAGCTATATCAGTATGGACTCAGGGATATTTTATTCCATGGTCAGTACTATTAATTATTTGGTTGTTCAAATTATCCCAGCTTGGGAGCTCCTTCAAGTTGGCTCTTTTTGACTGCCTTAACATTTTTAGGAGCCCTTTCTTTCTGGTACTACAAGATGTTCCTGGATAATTCTGTATTTTCCCTGCCATGATCCCATTTCTCCAAGGAACAAAGGTTCCTTTTTATTAGAGAATATTTAGAAACTATCCCTTGATTTAAAAAAAAAATTTAATCCTCACCCAAAGATATTTTTTTCGTTGCTTTTCAGAAAGAGTAGAAGGGAGAAAAGGAGAGAGGAAGAAAGAAAGAAACATGATGTGAGAGAGACACATCGACTGGTTGCCTCCCGCATATGTCCACGTGCTCTGACCTGGGGTGGGGAGCAAACCAGGAACAGGTATGTGCTCTTGACTGGGAATGAAAGCTGAGACACTTGGATCCACAGGCCTATGCTCTAAACACACAAATACAGGCTAGGGCATTGGTCAGCAAACTGCAGCTTGCAAGCCACATGTAGCTTGCAAGATGCTGTTTGCCGCTCTGTTGACTAATGAGTTTGCCAACTGTTGCTTAAGGCGTTACCCTTACCCAGAAGTTTTGACTTCAGGTTAAAGACATTAGTACATTATTAAAATATTTTTAAGTGTTTTTTCCTAAGGCAGCGGTCTGCAAACTCAGTCAACAGAGTGGCAAACTGTGGCTTGCAAGCAGCATGTGGCTCGTGAGCCGCAGTTTGCCAACCACTGGGCTAAGGCCTGATTTTTTCTTTTAAATTGCAAGATTAGAAAATGGGTTTTTATTACTGATAGATGGAGGATTATTTAGCCTAATCCAACCACCTAACCACTTTATTTTATACAGCACTGTATATGAATCTTCTGGAGTTGTGGAGAGGGCTTTCACTTAGCACAGTGGTCAGCAAACTCATTAGTCAACAGAGCCAAATATCAACAGTATAACGAGTGAAATTTCTTTTGAGAGCCAAATATTTTAAACTTAAACTTCTTCTAACGCCACTTCTTCAAAATAGACTCGCCCAGGCCATGATGTTTTGTGGAAGAGCCACACTCAAGGGGCCACAGAGCTGCATGTGGCTCTCGAGCCACAGTTTGTTGACCACTGGCCTAGAGTGAGACCCACTGAATGCACATTAGCTTGCACCCTTTCATAATTCCTACCTGTAGTTTAGTTAACAGAGACAAAAATGTTGGAAGCTCTGGTGTGTACCCTATCTAAACTATTTTACGAGTTCAGGCCTTTTTCTATTTGTCAGAAAATACATGGTCATACACTAAAAATTTTGTTTTTCATTATAGCACTTGAATATTGCCTCTTATTTTGACCTTTATTTGAAAAATGATTTATTTGAAATTGCTCTGTGTCTGTCATGTAGGACCCTTCTTTCTGAAAATGAGTTTTAAGAGTATCCCTAGGATTTAGATCTGATAAAGTTAGTTTACAATTTTTATTTTTTGCTTTGGGGAAGTGCCCAATTATAACTATCATTCATCACTAGTGGTTTCTGGGCAGCTGGTCAAACTTCTTAATCCTGAGATGGAATGGTTATACTTACTACAGCTGCTGGGTTTACAGGTTGAAAGCTGTCATGGCTGGGAGATAAGCCATCCACAGCCAGGATAAGTGGATTGGAGATCCCACAAACCTCAGGCTTCTGCTTCCAGGTTTCTAGGACTGGTTCTGTAGCCCCACCTGTGGAATTGGGGTGGAAGGTGGTGAAACGGTAGCACCACAAGGTTCCTGCCCGACTACTGGGCTGGGCCACTGGACAGCACTTGGCGAGCTGCTGGAGGTCAGATCAGCTAGCCTGGTTCTCCATACTCCTGCAGCCCTGCCAACTCAGGCTGGGGCTGTTCAGCATTCCCTGGGGTTTTTTTTTGGTGTAGCTAGCCCTCATCAAGCACCTGCACAAAACCTCTGCTGTGTCAAATCTCTTACTGTCACAGGTGAGCTAGATGGAAATGGGATTTTGGCAAAAATGTCACTCGTGCCATGTATGGTTTATTTTCATCTATTTAATGCTCATATGTCACTGTCTAAAGGTTGGAAAGTTATTTACTCTGGCTCTACCTGCTGGTTCTATGTGCTACTCATGTGCTCAAAAAAATTAAAGTTAATTTACAAAACTAGAATAATACCAAATCACCTGCTGAATGTCAACCCCTTTGTGGTTCCATAAAGTTTTAATTTTGGTCTGCTAAAGAAGGTATAGGTCTTCTATGACAATCTTATATGGGTGGCTTTATAGGATTTTGGCATGAATAGTGAGTGCCCCAAGAGCCTGGGTCTCTGTCCTCAAAAGCAGTTTGGCAGAAGCCTACCCTCTTAATCTTGTCTTCTCAAGCATTGAAACCCAAACTCTTTCAGATTTCTGCTTCCTCAAAGCTTATCAACTTGAATTAGGTACTCAAGTTTTTAGATGTATGCCATTCAAAGTCAAGGCATCTTGATGCAGATGTATAAGGGCATGTCCTGGGCCTGTGAAGAGCAAACCGGCCAGAATTGCATAGGAAGGATACTTGGAGTAGGGTTGCTACAAGCCAGGCAGAGTTACAGGCACACAACAGCAGAAAACTAAAAGCCCTTCCCTTCAATGGGACAGGAATGGTGGTGGAGAGATGAACAAAGTTGTCAGGTAGTGAATGCTATAGAGGAAAGTAAGCATTTGAGGCTATAAGAGTCTTTCTGCAGAGCCCAGAGAGGTAAAATGAAGGCAAAGGGAAGAAAACACCCACTTTTGAAAAAAGTTTATCTCCTTTTTATTTTTGATTTTTTTCTTCTATGTAGGAGAAATAATACTACTACTCAACCTCTGCTGTAGATTTGGCAGCCCTGAGAACTTTCATGTAGCATGTTATGGTCCTTTTCATTTTTTCTCATCATCCCTTGTGTCTTCTCTTCCAACTTAAATTTTGTGCTCCACCATAATCTCTCTCCCCATCTTGTACTTACCATCATCTTCCTTCCCTCTTCTCATCATTTAGTTTGACAAACCATAATCTTCGTTATATACAAATCCCTACCTACCACACCCGGGCTGTTAGAATGGTTGGAGAAAAATGTTCAACCAGTGTCTTATTTTAAATTCATGGTTACTAACCTCAAGAAGGAAGTTGTCAGCATTTTCCTTATCTTTTCACTGTTCAGAACCATTTCACAGCCTTACCTTTCCCCAAAATTCCAACATCTTGTATCCCATATATTTACTCTCAGTTAATGATTTGACTTCCTACTCAACTGAAGAATGGAGCATCATGGACCCCCTCCACCACATCTGCTCCACATAATTGCAGATCAGTGTTGAAGGCTTCTCTCCTGGCCAGTGTCATCAGCACCACTGGGGAACATGTCATAAGGCAAATAATCGGGCCCCACTTTAGACACTGAATCAGAAACGGGGGTAAGGTGAAGGGGGCCCAGCAGTCTGTTTTAGTAAGTGTCCCGGGTGATTCTATGAACCTTAGAGCTTGAGAAATGGTGTCCTTGGAAGATGCATGTTTCTGTCTAGAAAGAACCCTCCACTCTTAAGATCTCAATCTATCACCAACTCAAGAAAATGGCTCCATCAAATCTTCCTTCCACACCCCAGTTTTACTTCTGTTGGGTCATTCCCATCGGTATACAAGTATGCCATGAACCCCCAAAGAAGAAGCTGTTCTGGCCCCATTTCTCCTTTCATTCTCTAACCCACTCCAGTCAGACTCCCATCTTCTCAATTCCAGTGGAACTGGTTTTGTCAAGGTCTAGTGATGTCACAGTTTTAGTTCTCAGTTCTCAACTTACTTGACCTAAAAACAGCATGTGCATTAGTGCTGTTTCTTCCTTCTTGACTCCGCCCCCCCCCCCCCCTTGGATTCTAGCATATTTATAGATTGTTCTCTCATTTCACTGCTACTTCCTATTTAGTCTCCTTGGCTGGTTCCTCTTCTTGCTTTTCGTCTTTTTGTTGCCAAAGTGAGCCAGCATATAGTCCTTGACCCCTACACACTAGGTTTCATTCATCTTGTGGCTTTAAACACCATCCATGTGCCAACAGTTCCCAAGTGTAGACCCAGTCCAGGTCTTTATTTGACAGCCTGCCCACCCTCTCCAATGGATGTCTGACTGACATCTCAAACCCAACATTTTCAAACTCAACCCACTTCCTGCACTGTTGTCCCCATCTCATTTAATAAATTCATCTTTCCCATTTCTCAGGCCAAATCCTGGAGAGTAATGCTTGACTCCCTTTCTCATATATTTGTCAGACTACTTTTTGCCATATGTATGGGCCAAGTCATCATCCTTGTCACCTAGTTGACTTCCACTTTTGCTTCCTACAGTCCGTCCTCCACGCGATAGCAGAGGGATCATCCCTGTGAAAATGCACAGATTCTGTCCCATCAGCTCACACCTCTCCTGGCTCCCATCTCAGAGTAAAGGCCAGCGGCTTCTACGGCGCGTAAAGCCTTATGCCCTTTGACCCCCTCCCCATTCCCACTGCCATCTTACAGTTCTCTCTGCTCCTGTTTCCACTGTTCTTATTTACCCCACTCACCCTGGCATCCAAGGAACCTCTCAAACATGCCAGGTTCCTGTCAGAGTCTTGGCCCCGGATGTGTCTTCCACTTGCGATATCCTCCCCTCCTCTCTTTGCAAGGCCCATTCAAACCTTCGCTTCCTTCAGGCTTTTCCGTTGGGGTTACCTTCTCACAAGGTCTCCCCTGACTGTCCTATTTCCATTCACTGTGTCCCACACTGCCTGTCACCCTTGCTCCAGGCTGCCCGGAGGCAGTGGTGGACCTGAGATTCCATTCTGTCTCTAGTCTGGGATGGGGAGTCAAGAAGCAAATAGAAAGTTGTCCAACAAGTTAAAACGGAATTTATCAGTCATTACTGGTTAACAGAATTTTTAAAACACAGTTTCTATTCTCAAATTCCAACTCCCATTTTCCTAGAATGATAGAACCCTGAGTTGGAGTGTAGGCTAGGATCTGTCATTAGGAGCTCTCCCACCTTGGCGAGCCAGTCGCTGGCTTGGTCAGTTTGGGAACTGGGCTAAATGGTCTATGAGATCCTGTCATCGCAACTTCCAAAATAAATCCCAGCGCTGTCTACCACCATCCTCCCTCCATGCTGCCGTTCTCTCTTGCCTAGGCTACTTACTGCATCCTTTTCTTCTTCTTCTTTCATTCTTGTTCTTTAATCCACGTTCACATCGTTGCCTCAGTGATTTTTTTTTCTTTAATTATAGGTCAGAGCGTGCCCCTTTCTTGAACTCTCCAGTGGCTCCCCGTTGCACTCACTAGTAGAATGACCCTTGTGGTCCTCACCTGCCTATAAGGCCCCTCGCCATCTGACTCTGCTTCCAACACGTCATCTGGTTCCAGCCACTCCAAAATGCCAAGCTGATGCCTGCCTTGGCAATCTTCTGTTTTGCTTGAATGTAACGTCCTTTTTCTTTGTGTTCCCCTAGCGGATTCCCTCTTATTTTTTTAGGACTCGGCGTCAGTGACATTTCCTGAGCATGAACTTCCTTTCCCAATCACCTTACCTAAAGCGAGATCGCCCTTGTTATTTTAAAATTCAGCTTTCTACTTATTTTATGTTTGCAGCGTAACATCACAATGTAGCACCATTTTAAATCATGCACTACTCACACCATAGGATACCATACAACTATAAAAATAATAGAAATCTATGTATTGATATAGAACAATTAAGATATATTATTAAGTGAAAAAAATCCAAGGTGCAGTACAAAGTGTGTAGAATACCGCCATTTGTATGATTGGGGGGTATATTTGGTTGTATATGCATATGTTATCTCCTGGTGAATGCAGAAGAAACTGGAGGGGACTAGGTAGCTAGCAGTAAGAGTGGGAGGTTTTTCACTGCACCTTTTTGTATTTGAATCATATAATGTACCACTTATTCAAAATAAATAAATATTTAAAAGTTGTTTACTTGCTTTGTTTCCCATTTCCCCAAAGAGAACATAAACATCATGAGAGTGTATGCCATGACTTTTCTTGTTCACTATTATGTCCTCAGCGCTTTATACATGCTTGGACCTAATAGTGTTCCCTAAGTATTTACAGAATGAATGAATGAAAGAATGAAGGTCTTCTCCAGTTCTAACATTGTGGTTCTCATGTTAGGGCTTCAAGACCGGAAGATATGGATTCTGGGTCCCAGTCATTTGGGGGCACCGAAAGAGACTTGACTTGTTTTGTAGTGTGGTGTACTGTTTGTCTTTGTTAACAATAAGCTTAGCCCAGTCGGTGTGGCTCAGTGGTTAAGTGTTGACCTATGAACCAGAAGGTCACAGTTTTGATTCCTGGTCAGGGCACATGCCCAGGTTGCTGTGTGGGAGGCAGCCAATTGATGATTCTCTCCTCTTTGATGTTTCTATCCCTCCCTTCCCCTTCCCCTCTGAAATCAATAAAATACATTAAGAAAAATTAAAACAATAGCTTTAAAAAGAAAAAGTAGTGAGTGTGCAGGAGGGTGGAATGTGGAAGAGCTGCTTCCCAAATTAAGAGTACAAGGAGCCACAGGAGGGTAATTGCTCAGGCCGTGCCTTAATCATGGCCTCTGGGGATGGCAGCCTTAGGGGCAGGCAAACAAACCACTTTTCCTGTGGCCTAAAAATATTCAGGATCGCCGAATATTTGGTTTGGCTCAGTGGACAGAGCGTAGGCCTGCGGATTGAGAGGTCCCAGGTTTGATTCCGGTCGAGGGCATGTATCCTGGTTTCAGGCACATCCCCAGTAGGGGGCATGTAGGAGGCGGCTGATCGATGTCTCTCTCTCTCATCGATGTTTCTAACTCTATCCCTCTCCCTTCCTCTCTGTAAAAAAATCAATAAAATATATTTAAAAATATATATTCAGGATCGCACTTTCTATCACACTTCAGTTCTGAGACTGTCTTCTGCACTAAACTTCCTGAGGTCAGGAACTGAGTCTCTCTCTCTCTCCAGTCTGCTCATAGCCTGGCAGAGAGCAAACAAATGCAAGAATAAAAGTTACCCTATCTGTTTTGTTTTTTTTCCCTCTGTGGTTAGAGCATCAGCCTGTGGACTGAAGGGTCGAGGGTTTGATTCCAGTCAAAGGCCCAATGCTGATGCAGGCTTCTTGGGGTGGGGGTGAAGGGCCTCAGAGAGCTCAGCACACGAGGGAAGCAACCAATCCATGTGTCTCTCACATCGATGTTTTTCTCTGTGTGTTTCTTCCCCTCCCTTCAACTCTCCTTAAAAAGAAAACATCAATGGGAAACATCCAATAACTACTTCCAGGACAAGGGAGACATCAGGCCTCCTTGCTCTGATCACCTGTTTCTGGCTCCTGTTGATTTTTCCTTCTTACAAGTTCAGCAATGAATTTACTTTCCTCTCTTTCTGGCTTGCTGGCTTGCTTCCTTTCTTGTAATATTTTATCCAGGATTTTGGGTGTTTGTGTTAGAAAGGGCAAAGTCTGCTATATTGCTGAAATCAAGATGACGACAACAAAATGAATGAAAGTTGAGGTGAAGGTACTCCAAGAACCAGGAACGCCTCGAACAAGGAGTTGTCATATCCTGTCTAGCCAGGAGGTGGCACTAGAGGAACATTTTCTGAGTTGTCAGAGCACCCTGATCTTCACAGTCAAGGGTCACAGACTGACCAGGGGAGGGGCGGCTGATGTTTGACAAATTTAACTAAGTATTCTAGGCTTAGGGACTAGGGATTGTAAGAAGAGGAACATCTGGGCCAGGGAGACAGTAGGCGCCCCTCCCCCTGGAAATCAACACTATGAAAACGTGCTATTCTCACCTTTAGGAGTGCTGAAGGGGGAGCTTTAAATTTGAGGCATTTGGGAGAAGTTCACAAAGGAAGTGTCATCTGAACTAAGTAGGCTTTAAAAATGAGGAGGATTTATGCAGTTGGAGGACATTCTAGGTACAAGGAATGGATTCATGGGAAATTGGGAGAATGGTGAGTTGCCTAGGATGGCTGGGCTATCCACCTTTGGTGGGAGATAAAAGGGTAAAGGAAAAGTTTTCTGCCAAAACCGGTTTGGCTCAGTGGATAGAGCGTTGGCCTGTGGACTGAAAGGTCCCAGGTTTGATTCCAGTCAAGGGCATGTACCTTGGTTGCGGGCACATCCCCAGTGGGGGTGTGCAGGAGGCAGCTGATTGATGTTTCTAACTCTCTATCCCTCTCCCTTCCTCTCTGTAAAAATCAATAAAATATATATATAAAGTTTTATTTCTGAGAGTTTACATTTTTGATGAAAGAACAAAGGACTTACGAAATTGACTAATGCAATGTACACACTGGAGCTCCAGAAATAGCTAATGAATTGAGATGTATGTGTCAGGTGAATAGTAGAAGCTCAATAAATGTGTTGTTGAATGAATGATACATGGAACTTCAGATGGTTTCTTTGCTAAATCATATGGCCTTTCTGATATTTTAGGAATGGGTTTTCCAAGATTCTCTCCCCCTGTATCTTCATAGACAGCCTCCTTTTCCTGAAATCTGGAAGTCAAGAAATCCTGACCCCCAAAGGGAAAGGATTGCAGTAACCCGTGAGATCCCTGGCATCCAGAGCCTCGTTTGAGGATTACCAAGTCCTACCCTTGGAATCTGGCCTTTTTCCTTAGGACTGAGATAATAGTAATCACAACTTGCATTTTTACTAGTCCTGGTCACAGATTTATGCACATTGAAAGGAAATTAATTAGAAAAGAGATTCATGCAGTAATTACATTACTGCAAAAAAAATTAAATGTCAAAATAATATATGTGATATAGTAGTATAAAATCAAGAGCTTTATATGTATCATGCATGCACTAGTCAACATTTATTTTTAAATTGTCAGTGCGAGTCATATGTACCGGCCAGTCAGTTGGTCGGACTGTCAGTCACTTAGCCTTTTATATATATACATAGATAGCAACTGATGTCATCCATCACTTTTATATTGCCCAATGCACTGGAAACATTTCAATCCTCATTTCTGTTTAATTTGAGGCCTACTGCTTTTTATGAAACATTCTCCTTCTGACTTGTGTGACTCTGTGCTCTCCAGTTTGCCACCTGCCTCTCTCCTCTTGGTTTCATTTGCCAGCTGCTCTTACTCCTCTCTGTAGCCATGAAAGATTGAGTTCTAGACCCTAGCTTCTGCGTACTTGTTTTATTTTCTCCCTGGATAATTGCTTTCTCCCCTGTGGTTTCAATTACTATCTAGAAGTCAACGGTCTTCTCCATAGTTCTCTCTCTGAGCTCCAGCCTATATAGCCAACAGTAGCCTACTTGACTTTCTCTCTCGGATGTTTCTTAGGCATCTTAATCTCAACATGTATAAAAACTCCTCATCTTTCTCAGCAGAACTTGCTTTCTCTCCAGGGCCCCTATGTGAAGAATGGCTGCATCATCCAGCCTATTGGTCCAGCCAGAAGCCTGTGTGAGTCATCCTTTATTCCAGACCTACCATTCCACCTCCTCAGAATCTCCTGAATCTTTCCACTGCTCTCCATTCTCACCGCTGCCATCGTTGTGAGCGGCTCCTTCTGCAGACCATTTTCTCCTCAGTAGCCAAAGTGATTATTTAAAAATACAAATAAGCCCAGCCAGCGTGGCTCAGTGATTGAGTATCAACCTATGAACCTAGAGGTCACTACTCAATTCCCTGGGGGGCACATGCCTGGGTTGTGATATTTATTTATTTACTAATAAATCTTTATTGTTCAGTTTATTACAGATGTTCCTCTTCCCCCCACCCCTAGTTCCCCTCCACCTGATTCCCCACCCCCACCCCATGCCCTTACCCCCTGCCACTGTCCTCATCCATAGGTGTAAGCTTTTTGTCCAATCTCTTCCCATACTCCTCACACCCACTTCCCCCTGAGAATTGTTAGTCCACTCCCTTTCTATGCCCCTAATTCTATTATATTCACAGTTTATTTTGTTCATCAGATTTTTTATTCACTAGATTTTTAGATTCACTTTTTGATAGATATGTATTTATTATCACTTTGTTCATAATTTTTATCTTTACCTTTTTCTTCTTCTTTCTCTTCTTAAAGAATACCCTTCAGCATTTCATATAATCCTGTTTTGGTGGTGATGAACTCCTTTAGCTTTTTCTTGTCTGTAAAGCTCTTTATCTGCCCTTCAATTCTGAATTATAGCTTTGCTGGGTAGAGTAATCTTGGTTGTAGGTTCTTGCTATTCATCACTTTGAATATTTCTTGCCATTCCCATCTAGCCTGGACAGTTTCTGTTGAAAAATCAGCTGACAGTTGTACAGGTACTCCCTTGTAGGTAACTGTTTTTCTCTTGCTGCTTTCAAGATTCTCTCTTTGTCTTTTGTCCTTAATTATGATGTGTCTTGGTGTGGTCATCTTTGGATTCCTTTTGTTTGGGGTTCTGTGAGCTTCCTGGACTTGTAAGTCCATTTCTTTCACCAGGTGGGGGAAGTTTTCAGCCATTATTTCTTCAAATAGGTTTTCACTATCTCGCTCTCTCTCTCTTCTTTTGGCACCCCCATAATTCTGATGTTGGTATACTTGAAGTTGTCCCAGAGGTTCCTTACACTATCTTCACATTTTTGGATTCTTTTTTTCTTTTTGTTTTTCTGGTTGGGTGTTTTTTGCTTCCTCATATTTCAGATCTTTGGTTTAATTCTTAGAGTCCTCTAGTCTGCAGTTGGATTTCTGTATATTATTCTTTATTTCAGACAGTGTATGCTTAATTCCTGACTGGTCCTTTTTCATTTTTTTGGCATTCTCATTAAGATCTTTGAAGGTCTGATTAAGTTTCTCAGAGGTCTCACTAAGTTTCTTGGTGGTTTGTAGAAGATTCTTGAGTAACCTTTAAATGTGGTTTTGAACTCTATGTGCAGTAGTTTGCTTTCCTCCATTTCTTTCATTCCTGACCTGTTTCTTTGTCTCTGCATTTTGGCTGTTTCCCTTTGTGGATGGAGTGGCTTTGTGTACTAGTTGTCCTTTCTGGCCCAGTAGCTCCACCTCCCAAATCACTGAGGTGGACACTCTTGGTGCACCCTTTGTGGGCTGGGTACACAGTCTTGTAGTTAAGCCTTGACTGCTATTGGTACACTAGGAGGAATTGACCTCCAGGGCAATTGACTGTGAGGATTAGCTGTCTATTAATGAAAGAACTGCTGTGCTGTAGACACCTCTAAGGGGCAGGACTTGTTTCAGTGGGGCTTTGGTGCTCACTGAGTCTGCCTCTTGAGTGTGTCACTTATGTATATGAGGAATTGAAATCTGGTGTCATCTCACACTGACCTCTAGCTACACTGATTCCTGGATCTCCAAGGAGGTGAAGTCAGCTAGTGTCTGAGGCCACCCCGCAGGAGCTACAGGGAGATCTGCAGATTTCTCCTCTTTGCTTGGAATTTGGAGTTTTGGAGTTGTCTGACCCAGTTGCAATTTGTTAGGTTAAGCTGATAGAGGGCAGGCCATTCATATGCAAAAGCTGCTGTGCACAGCTTGGTGGGTTTGTAAATTGGGCGGGGTGGGTCTCAGGGAATCACTAGGCTAGGGCGTGGCAAACAGTGCTGGCTGCCAGTCAGCCCTCTCTGCGTCCACATTTCTGCATCCAGCCCCAGCGCAGTGAAAAATGATTCCCGTGTGCACCTCTGTGAGAGAGCCACTCTCCCTTTCTGACCGGATGGCAGACAGTCTAGTTTCTCCCTGTATGAGTCTGGGTCCCCAGAATCTCGCCAGAAACTGGAGTTCAGAGAGTCGGAAACTTACAGCTCCCTCCTAATTGAGAAAAAAAAAAAACAGCGAACGCCAGCCTGATTCACTCGAGTGTCCGTATCTCTGCCTTTCTGAGTCTCTGCACGTCCTGCCAGGTCTCAATGCACTTTTTTCTTTCCTTCTAGTTGTAGAACTTCCACTCCGCCAGCTTTCCCGTGGTTCTGGGGGATAGCCGTTTTGTCTTTCAGTTGTAGCTTTGGTGTGGTTGTGCGAGGCAGCACGTATAGGTGTAGACCTTATGCCGCCATCTTGGTTGTCCGGGTTGTGGTATTTATAGTGTGCCTCATTTGTGGCAGGTGTGGTACTACAAGATGCATGGGTATGAACAAAGGTGAATGTTTTGTCCTTAAGAAGCTCCCTCTCTCTAGGGTTTTCTCTTCCAGATTCAGGCCCTTTTCCCATGCTCTTTCCTCTGCCTCAACTCCCTTCTCCAAGACATGCATTCTACTTCCCTCAACTATGAACTCTGGCTCATCATTCAGGTCTAAATTAAACCTCATTTTCTCTCTGAAGTTTCTCCATACCTTTTAGGCTCAGTTAGAAATGTCTGTTATGGCCGAGACCGGTTTAGTTCAGTGGATAGAGCGTCGGCCTGTGGACTGCAAGGTCCCGGGTTCCATTCCGGTCAGGGGCATGTACCTTGCTTGCAGGCACATCTCCAGTGTGGGGTGTGCAAGAGGTGGCTGATTGATGTCTCTCTCTCATCGATGTTTCTGACTTTCTATCCCTCTCACTTCCTCTCTGTGAAAAATCAATAAAATATATTTAAAAGAAAAGAAAAAAAAAAAAAGAAATCTCTGTTATGGATTCTGAACTTGCCCTGAACCTGCCCTGCATCACTCTTGTCTGTTTCCCCCACTGGACCAGAATCTCCATGAGACTTAAAACCAGATCTGCCTTATTCACCATGGCCTGGCACCATATCATGCATTACTCATGTCATTAACTCAATTCATGTTGGTTGAATTAAAGGACATGTCATTTCCATGTGGATCTGTTTTTAAAACATCTGAGGATGACATCTTAAATGCTGCCCCCCACCTAGGAATGGCCTCACACAATCAAGCCTACCATGCTCCAAAGCTGTGTTTTGGAAACCATTGACCATCACAACTCCCTGGTTCAAGCAAATAAACAGCCAGCCTGCACAGAGGCTGGCTGCTAACGCCCTTTCTTGCAGTCAGCTCATCTTTCAGAAAGGCAGACCGTGGTGTTCCACAGAGAGCATGGGCTTTATGTTGGAAGGGATCCTGGTTCCCAGTGTTGGCCACTGGTCAGTTGTCTGGACAAGCCATTCGCCATTTCTGACCCTCAGCCTTCCTATCTGGAGGAAATATAGGCATAAAAATAGGTGCATTGCTGGGTTGACAGGGGGTGGGTGTGGGTTGATGAGTGGTCACCAAGGAAACTCGGACCATTAACGTTAGCTTCCTTCCTCACCACAAGGCAGTGGTTGGCAGTCTCAGCTCTGGGTCAGACAGACCAAGGTCTGAGTCCTGATTCTGGCACTTCTTCATAAGCTGACTTAGAAACTCCGAGTTTCAGTTTCCTCATGTGGAAATCAGAACCAAGCCATACCTGCATCTAGGATCGTGAGTGCTGAGTGATGCTAACGTGAAGGACTTCGCTCAGACCCTGACACAGAGTAACCCCTCTATAGACATGCACAGCGGCATGACAGAGATGGTCAGAGGGACAGAGAAACTGGGCCTGTTCTGATCTCCACTGGTGAATTCATTTGGGAACGATT
Organism: Lasiurus borealis; assembly: GCA_004026805.1. NCBI lineage: Eukaryota > Metazoa > Chordata > Mammalia > Chiroptera > Vespertilionidae > Lasiurus > Lasiurus borealis. Next base: position 11,026 of record PVJN01028284.1, on the reverse strand, counting down.
CATTGAGCATCTAATTTGTGGAGGCTCCAAAGGAAGGAGCTGTCCAACACCATGTCCAACTGCCAAGTACGGTAGAGGGAAGAAGACAGGTAGCTAACCAAAGAAGTTGTCATGTGCAAAGTGATAAAGGTTATTGAAAAAAAAAAAACAACCTAAAAAAAACAACAAAAAAAAAACAGGGGTCTCACAAACTTGTTAAATGAAAGAAGCCAGAAGCCAAAGAGAACATACTACATGATTCCATTTTTAGGGAGTTCTAGAGCTCACTAAACAATCTATGGTGATAAAGATCAAAACAGTGGTTCCCATTGGGGTATTGGTGGGCACGAGGCAGGAGGGAACTTTCTGGAAATGTTCTCTATTTCCATCTTGGTAGAGGACCCCTGGGTATAGGCACATATGTAAAAATTCGTCCAAAAGTTCACTTACAATTCATTCCCTTCACTGTATGTGAATTATATTTGAAAAATGAGTGTGCCAGAAGACTTTAGAGGCGCGTTCTTCCTGCTAAGTAGATGGTGAAGGGAACTGGCCTGGAGAGGGAACTGCAGGGGGAAAATGGCTACTCTCTCTCTCTTCCTCTCTCTCGATGGCTCAGTAACAGAATCCAAACCAAGCACTTCCTGGAGCCAGAAACCATCAGCCAGTGGAGCTGGAGATGATTTGCTATTTGTTTTCAGTGCAAAAAAAAAAAAAAAAAAGTTAGGAATTATATACTTGCAAAAAGTCATATTCAGAGAGTTAATGATCACGGGTAACTTGGACGATCTATTTTGGGGGTCTCTCCTGGTCCTTCATTCCCTTTGGCTAATGTGATTGCGAGTTGTGTCGCTGGTTCTTTTCTGTTGGAGGCAGCGGGGTGATGGGAGGCGGCGGGTGGAGTGATAAATCACACTGCTGCCGGTTTCGCTGGTCACAAAGCGCCCATGTTCTCAGCACCTCGTTTGATAGCCAGCTAGGAGGGAGGCAGGGTATCCGTCACGGTGATGGAGCATAGGCAACAGAAACCAATGCTGGCAGCTTAAGCAGAGGACCGTATGGGCGGTTATCCAAGAGCTCACAGAGTCCAAAGGAAAACTGGAGAATGAGGGTCAGAAAGCAGGCAGGCACCAAGGAAGGCTGACTTACACCCAGGTACTGTCGGGTGCAGTGGTTCTGAACCTTCCTAAGGCCGCGACCCTTGCATACGGTTCCTCATGTGGTGGTGACCCCCAACCATGAAATTTTGCTACTGTTATGCATCGTGATGTAAATATCTGCATTTTCTGATGGTCTTAGGCGATCCCTGTGAAAGGGTCCTTCAACCTCCAAAGGGGTCTCAACCCACAGGTTGAGAACCGCTGGTTGGGTGTCTTTGTTTCAGCAGCTTACCTTATTGATTACACTTGGGATGGTCAAGAGAGATTTTCAAACAAGCAGTAGCATGGACATGGGTGATGGGAAGCGGTTTGGACAGCAGAGGAGGGAGATTCCAGGAAGGATCAGCACATGGCAAGGGCAGGGAGGCAGGAAGAAGGGCGGGGCTGTACCTGGGGGACAGGATTTGTGCCAGGGAGCGGTGGGAGATGGAGTGGGAAGGCCCGTGGAGGCCGTTTTCTGGAGAGCGCTGAGCAGCCGGGTGATGAGGTTCCACTGAAACCGGGAGGCAGCAAGCATGTTCGGAGGCTTTAGAAGAAAGGAACGAGATTCCCTATTTGCCCTTCGGGAGGAATAACCCGGTACCCACCGAAGCCGGGAGTCTGGACCCAGGCCAGCTGACGTGGTGAGCAACAGGGGCAGCCCCTGCCGAGAGCTGGAGGAGAACGGGGACCAGGCAGGGGCGCTGGGACCTGTCCGGGCTGCTGCCTGGTGACCACAGAGAGCAGCTTCTGGCATCGCCGGTCCCTTCCAGCAGGGCGGCTGCCGGGCAGTCAAACAGGGGATCCCACGCCACCCGCCCACTGGGGCCGGCGGCCTGGGAAAGCCACCTCCCCCTCCCGGCCCCTTGTCACTCACGTTCTCCTTAGACTTCACTTGCCCATTTGTTTTCTCACTTAGCAGGAAAAATGCCACTTTAAAAAAAATTGCTCGAAGTAGTACATTTTATGTGTATTTAACGTTATATTTTAAAAAGGAGTCTGATAGCCTGACCGGTTTGGCTCAGTGGATAGAGTGTCAGCCTGCAGACTGAGAGGTCCCAGGTTTGATTCCGGTCAAGGGCATGTACCTTGGCTGCGGGCACATCCTCAATAGAGGGTGTGCAGGAAGCAGCTGATATATGTCTCTCTCTCATCGATGTTTCTAACTCTATCCCTCTCCCTTCCTCTCTGTGAAAAATCAATAAAATATATTAAAAAAAAAAAGCAGCCTGATAGCTTTTATACACTACGCTTTTTATACACTGAGGCTGACTTCACGTTGGTGGAAGACTGCCTTTTTCTCACCACCATACCTACTTGGCCCCCGGGTCACGCAAAGCAAGCGTGGGAAGCTGATGCGGATGCGCCTTAGCCTAGCCGAGGCCGGAAGAGCTTAACACTGGGCCTCGAGATAAGGGTGGAGTCTTTGTTTGTGTGTGTGTGTGTGTGTGTGTGTGTGTGTGTGTGTGTGTGTGTTGTGTATGTGTGTGTGTGTGTGTGTGTGTGTGTGTGTGTGTGTGTGTGTGTGTGTGTGTTAAGGTGATGAGTTGGTTTTTTTGTGTTGCTATTGTTTGCTTTTGTCTGGATGTAAATGCTGTTCTTGTTTGCTTTCTCTGGAGGCCCCAGGAATTGCCTGTGGGGCACAGTTGGGTCCCAGAGAAGGAAGAGCCAGGACCGGAGACCTGAGCTGAGCAGGGAAGGCCACACCCATTGGCAGGGGTCCTGGGGCGGTTGTGGGTAGGTTGAGGAACCCCAGGGCCGTGACTGAGGGGTCTTGAGAGTCTCTATTTGAGTTTTCTGGGAGGACATCAATTTTAAGTCTTTGTTGACTGAGTTGCAGTTTCTTTTCTTTTTTAAAATATATTTTATTGATTTTTTTTACAGAGAGAAAGGGAGAGGGATAGAGAGAGAAACATCCATCAGCCGCCTTCTGCACACCCCCTATTGGGGATGTGCCCACAACCAATATACATGCCCTCGACTGGAATCCAACCTGGGACCTTTGTGTCCGCAGGCCCACACTCTATCCACTGAGCCAAACCGGTGAGGGCTGGTTTCTTCATGACTTATGCCAGTGGTCAGCCAGACCTGTTCCTGCCACAGCTTGGACTGAGGCTGGGGCCAGTGCTGCTCGGGGACTGAGGGGGAGGAGAGTGCCCTGACATGGGGCGAAGGTCACCGGGAGCCTGGCCATCGCCTGAGAAAGTGATCACAGGCCGGCCCGGCGTGAGCAGGAAGCGGTGGTTTGGATGATGTGGAAACAGGACATGGCTATTGTTCAGATGGAAGTTTGGATTCAGACAGTCTTATTTTGGTTCCTCATTCTACCTTACAAGCTGTGTGACCTTCACCCCCCTGTGCCCCACTTTTACTCTCTGTTAAATGAGCATAACAGTCTCTACATCATCAGGCTGCCGTTGGGGGTGGGGGGTAAATGAGATACTGTATGTAGGTCACTTAGTAGAGTGCACGTGGCCTAGACTTCAGTTCATATGAAATTGCTGATGTGTGTTCAAATATGGTTAAGAGAGGCAGTCTTATGGGACCTAACCAGGAACCAATAAACACAGGACATTATTATTTTTTATTATTGCTGTTATTATTATTTTTACTTATTGAGATAGAGAGAGAGAGAGAGAGAGAGAGAGAGAGAGAGAAAGAGAAAGAGATAGAGAGTGAGATGGCTTTGTTGTTCCACTTATTTATGCCTTCCTTGGTTGAGTCTTGTATGTGCCCATGACCTTGGCATATTGGGACAATGCTCTAACCACCTGAGCTACCCGGCCAGGGTTTGTTGTTGTTGTTGTTGTTTTTATTAAAGTACCTCTTGTCTGGAAACCCTCAGAAATATTGGCAAGAAGTCTAGACTGCCTGCAGTCACTCAGAAGGGAGGATTGAACTATTTGTTTCTGATATTCAAGAAAAGGGGGGGCCAGGAAGAGGAGAAAAGAGGGGACTCTCAGGTTATAACTGTTTTCATCTTGATGATCATTTCTCTCCCTTAGACCACTTACCAACAGCACTCCTGCACTGAACTCTGGGTTTTTCTTACCTTTATTCCCTTTCAAATCCCGCCTCCCGCCCCAATGCTCTTGGTGACCAGGTTTCACCTGGACCATCATCTGAGGAGGAGGCTGGTCCTGCGGGAGCGGGTGAGAAGGGGTCCGTGTGACTGGGCTGCCCGGCTGCCGGGCTGCGGGTGGGTCTCCAGGAGGGTGGGGAGGTAGTCCTGGCGTCCCTGAGGCCCGCAGCCCTCCCTGGCATCAGGGCCCGTGGGCAGCGAAGGCTTCAGAGAGCGGACGCTTCTCTCTGGGGAACCCAGGCCTGGCTGTGGAGCTGGAAGGGAAAATGGGAAGGAACACCCACCTTGTTAACTTCCGGGCTTGAGGGTGAGTGGGAGGCAGCCCTGGGTCTGGCAGGCAAAGGCCTGGAATTAGCTCCCTGGAGAAAAGAGTTGGACTATTGGATTTCTCTTCCTCTGAGAGAGAGAGAGAGAGAGAGAGAGAGAGAGAGAGAGGAGATGAGCAATTTGCAAGTCTGAGGAGGACATGAGTCATGCTTCCAAGTGCAGTGGAGGAGAGAGACCCTGCCTGCCCTTCCCGGGCCTCTCCACCTCCTCTCCTGCTGAGGAGCCGGCTGTCTGAGCGACTTCACAAGATTGGCAGCAGGAGGAGATTTATTTATTTCTGAGAACGGAACACAGCGCTGGATTCTTTCTGCTTATTTAACAGGTTTATAGTTGCATAAAGATATATATATATATATATATATATATATATATATATATATATATATATATGTAAAACAGAATCACATTGGTCCATCATTCAGAAATAGCCGCTGTTAGCATTTTGGGGTCAAGCTTTCCTCACTTGGTTTTCTTACACACTCACTTCCAGGTCACCTGGACCGATGCTGGGGTGCTAAGATGGAGATAAAGTGCACTTGAACCCTTCACTCTGTGCCCAGTGGAAAATCCCAATTCCTTCTTCAAAACCACGTTTCTCCAGGGGGTGGACGTGGGCACACTCACTTCTGGCTCCTCCTTCCTTCCTAGCTCCAGGGAATTTTCAGTCTCTTCCTTCATCTTTTGGCTGTTCTGGTGTGTACCTCCTGGGACAACTGAGACCTGGAATTTAGCTCTTTTCCCTCCAATTAAAAAAAAAAATCCCATTTTCAGGAAGTCGTGTTTGTCAATATCCCTAAGGTAGGAGGGACAAAGCGTGGGCTTATGTCACAGGAATACAAACCATTTAAAAGTGAAGGTTGACACGCTGTTAAGAAAAGTCTTTGGTCCTCTGCCCCCACCTGCTGTCCTCCTTCCTTCCCTCTCTGCCTGGTGGCTCCCTCCCCGGTTTTCCTTGTTTCTAATGCGTCTCTCTGATAGGCCGGTCTGAGAGCTAATGCCCTTGGGTGCATGCGCACTTCCTGCCTCAGGTGGCTTGTCAAAGTGTTATCTTACAGAGACAATTCTCTCCCTGAGGAGCCTGCTGCCATCTGTTAAGGCGACAGACAGTTCCTTCCATCCTGCTAGACACATCCATCCTTTTTAAAAAACAAAAAAATGAGCTCAATGCTACACATTCTCTGTAGCAACAGAGCTGATACTCTTTTCTCCATTTCACAAAAGAGTAAAGGAAAATCGTGGCCTTTGCCTAAGAGCTGCCCTGCCCATCGCGGGGTTCTGCACATTTGCAAACATCTCTAATGAATGTGTTCAATGCTGGGCTTGTTTTTAATTTACGGTTTCCTTCTCCCACTGGAACGTAAATTTAGTGGAGCCGCAGATCATGTCAGTTTTGCTCGCTGCTGTGTCTTCAGAATTAATCAAACGGTAGGTAATGTCGTCGGGGCCCTCCAGAGAAACAGAGTCCGTAGGATGTGCATATATAGAGAGAAATATTTAATTTAAAGAATTGGCTCATGGGATTGTGGAGGCTGGCAAGTCCAAAATCTGTAGGGTGGTTGGCAGGCTAGGAACCCAGGGACAAGCTGATGGTGCAGTTCGTGTCTGAGGGGTGTCAGGCTGGAGAGCTCCCTCTTGCTTCGGGGAGATCAGTCTTTTTTCTTTCTTTCTTTTTTTTTTAAATATATTTTATTGATTTTTTACCGAGGGGAAGGGAGAGGAATAGAGAGTTAGGAACATCAATGAGAGAGAGCCATCAATCAGTTGCCTCCTGCACACGCCCTACTGGAGATGTGCCCACAACCAAGGTACATGCCCTTGACCAGAATTGAACCTGGGACCCTTCAGTCTGCAGGCTGATGCTCTATCCATTGAGCCAAGATGGTTTCATCGAGATCAGTCTTTTTTCTATTCAGACCTTCAACTGATTAGATGAAGCCCACCCATGTATGGAGGGCAATCTGCTTTACTCAAAGCCCACCTATTTATTTTTTTCCAGTTTTTATTTTTATTTCATGAAAAAATGATTTAGAATATAATAATGTTACATGCAATAAACCTTAATATTTCAAGAAAAATGACCTTAAATATAATAATGTTACATGCAACAAACGTTACTATTTTGAGAATAAAAGGATTTTAAGTATAATAATATTACCAAAACTGTACTAACATAGTATATCACAAAAGTTGTAGGACATACTAAAAATCTGCAAATAACAGGATTACTTCTATTATATTCTAGTATATTGTTTTCCCCTCCAGCTCTATTTTTGTTCATCAGTTTATATTGTTCAATATATTCCAGAAATGAGTGAGAACATATGATATTTATCTTTCTCTGACTGGTTTATTTCGCTTAGCCTGATGCTGTTAAAGTCTATTTTGTTGGATATGAGTATTGCTACTCCAGCTCTTTTTTTCTTTTCTTTTTCATTTGCATGGGAAGTTTTTTTCCCATCCCTTCACTTTCATCCTGTTGTCTCTTTTGTTTTGAGGTGGGTCTCTTGTAGACATCATATAATGGGGTCATGTTTTTGTATCCATTCAACTACCCTACACCTTTTGATTGGAACATTCAATCCATTCACATTTAGGGTTTTTATTGAGAGGTACTTATTTATAGCCATTTTAATTCTGTTTGCTAGGTTTCTCTCTGTGTTTCTTCTTCTCAGCAATCCCTTATAGCAATCCCTTTAGCATTTCTTGTAATGCTGGCTTGGTGGTGGTGAACTCCATTAGTCGTCGTCTCCTTCCTCCTCCTCCTCTTCTTCTTCTTCTTCTTCTTCTTCTTCTTCTTCTTCTTCTTCTTCTTCTTCTTCTTCTCCTTCTTCTTCTTCTATCTGGGAAGCTCTTTATTTGACCATCTATTCTGAATGATAGCCTTGCTGGATATAGTAATCTCAGTCTTAGATCTTTGCTTTCCTTTATCTTGAATACTATATGCTATTCCCTTCTGGCCTGTAGAGTTTCTGATGAGAAATAAGATGTCAGCCTTATGGGAACTCCTTTGTAGGTAACAGTTTTCTCTTGCTGCCTTTAAAATTCAATCTTTATCTTTAACTTTTGGCACTTTAATTATTTTTTAAATTATTTATTTATTTTTAATTTAATAAATCTTTATTGTTCAGATTATTACAATTGTTCCTCCATTCCCCCCACCCCATAGCTCCCCTCTGCATTTTAATTATGATGTGTCTGGGTGTGGGTCTGTTTTGGTTCTTCTTGTTTGGGTTTCTCTGTGCCTCCTGAACTTGTGTGACTTTTTTTTTACCAGGTTAGGGAAGTTTCCTACCATTATTTCATCAAATTCCTTCTCTATTCCTTTCTCCCTTTCTCCCTCTTCTGGCACACCTGTTATTCTAATATTGTTACATTTCACATTGTCCCACAGCTCCCTTAAGCTGTTCTCCTGTTTTTTTTAAAAAATATATTTTATTGATTTTTTACAGAGAGGAAGGGAGAGAGATTGTCAGAAACATCGATGAGAGAGAGAGACATCAATCAGCAGCCTCCTACACACCTCCCCTGGGGATGCGTCCACAACCAAGATACATGCCCTTGACCAGAATCAAACCTGAGACCTCTCAGTCCGCAGGCTGATGCTCTATCCACTGAACCAAACCGGTTTCGGCTGCCCTCCTGTTTTTAATTTTTTTTTTCTTTTTGGTTCTCTAATTGAGTGATATTTTTAACTCTGTCTTTTAATTCACTGATTCCGTCCTCAGCTTCCCCTAATCTGCTGTGTATTCCTTCCAATATGTTCTTTATTTGTGTTAGGTCATTCTTTATCTCAGATTATTTTTTTTCATAGTTACTATATCTTTTTTCATACTGTTGAGCATTTTATTTAAAAAATTTTAAATATATTTTTATTGTTTTTTTACAGAGAGGAAGGGAGAGGAATAGAGAGTTAGAAACATCGATCAGCTGCCTCCTGCACACCCCCTCCTGGGGATGTGCCTGCAACCAAGTACATGCCCTTGACCAGAATCGAACTTGGGACCTTTCAGGCTCTATCTATTGAGCCAAACCAGTTTTGGCCTGTTGAGCATTTTTAACATCATTACTCTGAACTCTATTTGAACTCTATTTGAGATTAATTTCTTATCTCAGCTTCCTTTATCTCTTCTTGTGGAGAGATCACTAGTTCTTTCATTTGGGGGTTGTTTCTTTGTTTCCTCATTTTGGTTGTTTGTGACTATGTTTTAGGTAGATCCTTAGTGCAGGACAGTGTTGAAGGCCTGTTTCTGACTAATTGGATCAGGCAATTAGTTTGCTGCCATTTTTAATCTCCAAACCCACCTATTTAAACGTTAATTGCATCCAAAACACCTTCATGGAAACATCTAGAATAATATTTGACCAAATCTCCGTGCACTGTGTGACTCAGCCAAATAGACACATAAAAGTAACCATCATAATAGGCACATGAAAACTATTTGTTGAAGAAGATTCTCAATGAATGAAAAAATGGATTAATTTAAGGAGGTGAGAGTCTTATCTGAGTCACACAGCTGGCAAAAAGAAGGCCCAAGTTGCCCAGCTTGGCTCAGTGCTTGAGCGTTCTATGAACCAAGAGGTCATGGTTCGATTCCTGGTCAGGATACATGCCTGGGTTGTGGGCTCCATCCCCAGTGTGGGGTGTGCAGGAGGCAGCTGATCAGTGATTCTTTCTCATCACAGATGTTTCTATCTTTCCCTCTCCCTTCCTCTTTGAAATCAATAAAAATATAGTAAAAAAAAAAAAAAACCCACAAGTTTTCTGAGTTGGACACAGGCAGCTGTTTTTTTCCATCACAAGTCTCCTCAGCATAGCGGCCAGAGCCAGCCTGGTGTGGCTCTAGAGATGCTGTCACACAGAAGACATTCTCTTGCAAAAACTTGATATTCCACAAAGGTCTACGTGCATGCCTGGTATCATTACAAAATGCTTCTGACAGGCATTATTAAAAAGTAGGTCTTTCGATAGATTTTTCAGTACCTGTGTGGCCTGAAAGCAATTAAAATTTTATTGTTTTTACAAAAAGGGGAGCCTCACTCAACCCTTCTCCTGCAGGCATGAATCAGCTACGGGCTAGAGGTTCTGGTGTGGAGATCTGGCCCTGCCCACTCCCCCACTCATCAAATCCCTGCCCACTCCCCTTGGGGCTCTCTGCCCTCCTGCCAAACTAAGCTACTCTCTGTTCCCGGTACAGACCCTGCTGTGACTGCCCCTGGAATGCACCCCACCTCCTCTAGATTGCATCCAGTTTTTTATTCATTCACAAATATTGCTTAAGCACCTGCCAGGTGGCAGGCGCTATCTTTGCATTGGGGATGCAGTGATGAGCAAGAGAGTTCAGGTGCCTACCTTATCGGAGCTCACAGTCTAGTGCTGGGGAAACAGACACAACTCAAGCCAGTAAGTGAACAAGATAATTTCAGGTGGTGGAAAGCGCCGGGAAGCAAGCCAGGAAGTAATAACAGGTTGCAAACAGGCTGATGTGAAAGACAGCGCCAGGGTGGGAGAGGGATGCAATTTAGCTGGGAGCTCAGAGCTGGTGCTTGGAGAGAGACCTGAATGGGTTAGAGGAGCCAGCCACGTGGGGCCTGGGGGAGGACATGTTAGGCAGAGGGGACAGCAAGTGCCAAGGCCAAGGGTAGAATAAGCTTGATGTGTTTGAAGAACAGAGAGAAAAAACTGGTATTAGGTACTTTCTATCAGGCATATGCTAGGTTCCGGGGCTACAAAGATCAGTAGGGTACAGTCCTTTCCCCTGAAGAGTTCATTATTTTTTGGGGGGATTGGGGGAGGCAGACATAGCAGACACCCTTTGAGGGACCTACCTGGATCATTAACCAATGACTCCCTCCACCCCCTGCTTTCTCCAGGAACTTCCACTTTCCAGGGTTGCTGGTTTCTGGAAGCCATGTTTGTACTCTGCGCCAATTATTCGGCCATGGCTGATTGGAGCAGGAGGGTCACCTCACTTGAGCAGGGCTAATCAGGTTTCCTTCTCTCAGGATCATTGAAGGGGGGTTCAAACCCTACCCCTGCTCGGCGCCAGAATATGAACTCAAACAGCTTGAGCAGTTGCTGTTAGGGTGACCAGCCCTTCTGATACCCCCAGGACTGAGAAGTGGTAAACTAGGAGAGTCCCAGGAAAACTCAGGTGGTTGGTTGCACTATCTGCTGTGTGCCATCCTGAGGATTTTATTTTATTTTTTTCAGGCTGAAGACTTTAGTTGCTGCCCATGCGTAACTGGGCAGAGGCATTACTGTGGCTGGAGCAAGAGAGGAGGTCTTTATTTATTTTTTTATTTTTTTTAAATTAAATCTTTGTTATTCAGATTATTACATTTGTTTCTCTTTTTTTCCCCTCCATAGTACCCCTCCACCCAGCTCCCACCCTCCCTCTGCCCTTAGCTCCCTCCCATTGATCTCATCCATAGGTGTATGATTTTTGTCCAGTCTCTCCCTGTATACCCTTCACCCCTTTCCCCCTAAGAATTAACAGTC
>PVJN01028283.1:0-27422 GCA_004026805.1 Lasiurus borealis | reverse complement strand
GTGTGTGGGAACCAACCAATCAATCTGTCTTTCTTACATCAATGTTTCTCTCTGTGTGTCTCTCCCCCTCCTTTCCACTCTCTCTAAAAATCAATGGAAAAATAGCCCTGGGTGAGGATTAAAAAAAGTTATAATAATAATAATAATTTTTTAATTTAATAAATCTTTATTGTTCAGATTATTACAATTGTTCCTCTCCCTCCCCCCCATAGCTCTCCTCCACCCAGTTCCCAAACCACCCTCTGCCCTTACCTCCCCCTCACTGTCCTCATCCACAGGTATACAGTTTCTGTTCAGTCTCTTCCCGAACCTCCAAACCCCTTTGTCCCTGAGAATTGTCAGTCCACTCCCTTTCTGTGCCCCTGATCCTATTATATTTACCAGTTTATTCTGTTCATCAGATTTTTTATTCACTTGATTTTTAGATTCACTTGTTGATATACATGTATTTGTTGTTCATAATTTTTATCTTTACCTTTTTCTTCTTCTTCCTCTTCTTAAAGAATACCTTTCAGCATTTCATATAATACTGGTAATACTGGTTTGGTGATGATGAACTCCTTTAGCTTTTTCTTACCTGTAAAGCTCTTTATCTGCCCTTCAATTCTGAATGATAGCTTTGCTGAGTAGAGTAATCTTGATTGTAGGTTCTTATTATTCATCACTTTGAATATTTCCTGCCACTCCCATCTGGCTTGCATAGTTTCTGTTGAGAAATCAGCTGACAATTATATGGGTGTTCCCTTGTAGGTAATTAACTGTTTTTCTCTTCCTGCTTTTAATATTCTCTCTTTGTCTTTCGCTCTTGGCATTTTAATCATGATGTGTCTTGGTGTTCTGTGTGCTTCCTGGACTTGTATATCTATTTCTTTCACCAGGTGGGGGAAGTTTTCAGTCATTATTTCTTCATATCGGTTTTCAGTATCTTGCTCTCTCTCTTCTTTTGGCACCCCCATAATTCTGATGTTGGTATGCTCAAAGTTGTCCCAGAGGCTCCTTACAATATTGTCAAAATTTTAAATACTTTTTTCTTTTTTCTTTTCCAGTTGAGTGTTTTTTGCTTCTTTGTATTTCAAATCTTTGACTTGATTCTTGAGTTCCTCTAATCTGCCTTTAGGTCTCTATATATTATTTTTTTTATTTCAGTCAGTGTATGTTTAATTTCTAGTTGGTCCTTTTTCATATCCTTGAGGGTCTCCCAAAATTTATTGCCCTTTTCTAGGAAATTCCTGAAAAACCTTATAATCATGGTTTTGAACTCTATATCCAGTCTTTTGCTTTCCTCCATTTCTTTCATTTGTGATCTGTTTATTTGTCTCTACATTTTTGCTGCTTCCCTGAGTTGGTAGAGTAGCTTTGTATGTTAGGTGTCCTATACAGTCTCCCCAGTTACCTGAGGTGGACACTTTTGGTGCACACCTTTGTGGACTGTGTAGTTGCAGTTAAGTGTTGATTGTTGTTGGTTTCACTAGGAGGAATTGACCTCCAGGCCAATTGGCTATGAGGATCAACTGTATCTACACTGGGAGAAGGTCTGCGCTGGAGACACTCTTATGAGACAAGACTTGCAAAATTGCAAAAGCCTCTGTGCTCAGCTTGGATGTGGCAGAGTCTCAAGGTGAAGCAGACAGCCTTGGCTTCCCATCAGCCTTACCCTATGAGGCCTCTGGGTCTCAGTGTCCCTCAGTAATTGCTGTAAGCACCTCTGAGAGAAAGCCGCCTTCAAGTTTTGCCCACTGCCAGACAGTCTAGTTTTACCCCAAATGAGTCTGGGTTCCCAGAAACTCACCCAGAACTGGAGTTCAGTGCAGTTGGGAGCTTCTGTCTCCCTCCCACCTTAGAAAGCCAGCCATGCACTCAGCTGCCCATCCTCTGTGCGTGTGCATGCCTGCGGACCTCTACCTCCACAGCTCCCCTGAGTCTCAGTGTGCTTTCTTTTTTCCTGATAGCCCAATTTCTCCCCGAATGAATCTGGGCTCCTAGAAACTCACCTTGAACTGGAATTCAGCGCAGTTGGGAGCTTCCGTCTCCCTCCCGCTTTAGAAAGCCAGCCACACACTCAGCCTCTTGTCCTCTCCATGTGCTTGTGCATCTCCGTACCTCAGCCTTTTGCAGTTCCTCTGATTCTCAATGTGCTTTCCTCTTTCCTTCTAGTTGTAGAATTTCCACTCAGCCAGCTTTCTTGTGGTTCTGGATGGTGTCCATTTTGTCTTTTAGTTGTAGTTTTGATATTGTTGTGTGAGGCAGTACTTTAGGTGTTTACCTATGCCACCATCTTGGTTTCTCCCCCAAGTTCTAATAATTATATCTATGCAATTCCAAGCCCTATGAACAGAAGTTCACTCTGGAACCTTAGATAAGTCAGTTCATTTCTCTGGGCCTCAGTTTCATTATCTACAAGTTGAGGCTTCCAAATAGAATCAGGGATGGCAAATACATGTGAGCATGTCACTAGTCTGCACATCCAGGATAGACTTCTCTACTGAATGCCTTTGGCTAAATTCAAACAAGGCCTCAAACAGACTCCTCATCAATGCTCCACACACTCACTATAGGTAAAACCCTTGTTTTCCCTGATGTCTGACATTACTTTTGGGTCTAATATTTTGTTTTAAGGAAGGTAGACAAATATTTAGGGAATGTAGTTTGTAGATGAACAACAAAAAAAGTCAAGCCATCATGGCATGCTAAATTCTTGAAGGTAAGAATGATTTACATTTCTATGCATTCAGCAAAGAATGGTAGATAATTATCTGTTTATTTGCTTCAAATTGTTGTGCAACTGTGGGACATTTAGATACCACTGGCCTCCCTGATATGTGTCTGGTGTTTCTTGAGAGTATCAAATTTTTGAAATCCAGATGTTGCTTGCCACTTAAAGGAAATCATGGTGATTCTATTTGTAAATAGAGAAATCATCTGTATTTCAGGTAAGACCCCAGGATATTTCTGTCGTGTTTTGAGGTCTGTTGTTACATAAGTGGAGCATATTGAATCTTAGCTGAATTGAGTGGGTTCCCCACTGAGAACAAGAAATCTGTTGGTTTTCATCCTTTTTTGTTTTTTAAAAAAATGATCTTTAAAAAAGCTTATACTCCCAAAATATCAGCTTTTGGTAATGATGTTGGCAGCATGGCAAACTGGCCTTTGTGTCTGAGGGTTGAAAATTGCCCTTTCCTATGGAAGTTGAATGGTTTCTGATCCTTCACACGAATCCAAACCCAGAGCATTCTCCTAGCCGTGGCACCTTGCCTGGCCAGGAAGAGTGGATTGGAAAAGCTCTCACAGGAAACACCTGGCCCAATGGAGCCTGAAATTATACACTGAACTTTTCTTCAAGAATTACTTCCAGGTTTCAGGAAGAATCCCAAAGGTGAGAAAAATATGCAAAAGGGGGGAAAAAAAGGAAAAAAAAGGAGTCTTTTTTCCTTTATCCATTAGCACCATCTTGTTCTTCTGGTATCGACATTTTTCTCTTAGAACCAGGCTTATTCCAACTCTCACAGGGCAACATGGTCCTGTCTGTGGGAAACTTAAAATTCAACCCTATCTGAGGAAACTACCTCATTTGTTCACTCGACATGGATCTATGAAGACCTCCTACATTCCAGGCATAGAGGGAGGCATAGACGACTGAATTGTGCTTTCTGCTGTAAGATCAGCCTAAAAGGGTAGATGAGGGAATAAAAGGTTTAAAGTGTGTGATGGGAGCACGGAGAGGGGCAGCAGCCTCAGGGGTCAGGGAAGATTTTCTGGGGAGATGCTGCCCATCTGAGTTTGATAGGCAAATAGGAATCAGTGGCTGAGGCATATGGGCATTAAAATGGTTGGTTTGCCTTTAGTTTTAAGAAGCTTGCAATCTTCTTGAAGGACTAGACTTCATTTTGTTCAGATGGGCCAACGAACATTTATGGAACTCCTGTTATGCATAATCTTTATGTGAAACTGTTAAATGATAATACTACATACTGTCTGATTAAGCACCTGTTCCAGGGGTAACATTCAGGACTAAATGGAGGAAACTGTGTGGTTGGACCTTTGCCACCTGAATGTGTAGGCCACCCTAGATCTCTGAAGATCTAGCCAGAGCCATATGGTCTACTGAGGGGCCAGTCCATGATGGAATTCAAGTCCAGCTCAGGTTGCCGCTTTTAGAACAGCAGGGAGGCTGACTCCCAGTCCCGAAGCAAGTTTATATCTTCTGCCTATACATGTTTCTGTTGTTTTAGGAGTCATAGTGTCTGAACAGTATGTGTTCCAGCGTCTGCTTCTCCAGGAACAGTATGTGCCTTGTTCCTCCTGCACCTAGTGGGAGACCAGGTTAAGTGTATCGAGTAGGGAAGAATGCAGGAAGTGGAAAGGAAGGATTTTACAAACACAGGGCAATCCTGTTTTTATATATTACAAAGCCAAGACTTCCTTCTTAATGAAAACAATAGCAATAATCATAAAATCTTGTAGCATTGACAACAAAGATAGTCCACTCCTAATACTGAATAAGATGAAGTTGAGCTCTTTGAAGAGACTGAGCACCTCATTGGAAAACTACCTCAGATTGGTCCCTGGATCCCTACAATAAGCACCTGGCATTTAGACCAAACTTGGTGCTAGATTCAACTGGGCCATGAGTATGGAAATAAGGGACACAATGGTAGAAACTCTCCAAGTTCTTAACAGATTTACAGACACACTTTGTTGTTATTGGTAATTCTCACCAGAGGACATTTTTCCATTGAGTTTTTAGAGAGAGTGGAAGGGTCGGGGAGAGACACAGAAAGAGAAACATCGACCTAAGAGAGACACATTGATTGGTTGCCTCCAAATGTACACTGACCCGAGCCAGGGATTGAGCCCGGAACTGAAGTACATGCCCTTGACTGGAATCCAACATGTGACCCTTCAATGTGCTGGCTGATATTCTAACTATTGAGCAACCCATTTTCTATGAGCTACAGGATGCTATATATGAGAGGGTTAAAAGCAGCCTCTGTTTGGGTCTACAAAGAGCTCCCAGGACCTACTCTGTATCAGACACTCTATGGGATGCATTTTTACATCTGTTTGCTCTTTTAACGATGTTAACAACTTATGTAAGGGAAACTGGTGATGGAAGGTGAGCCATTGTGGTATAAGTTAGAGGCAATGGCCTTTACTTTTGGCATTTACTTTTTCCCCCACATGTGCAGATGCCAAGGAAATTTCTGGTTGCACCAAAAATAGTTGGGTGACTGTAGGTCGAGCTCACAGAATTCCCTTTTCAGAGATGAAGACACTAAGCCTTATTGTTATTGGGAGACATGCAGAGCCACATTGCTTCAAACACTAAACAACACTGGTCTGAGGTCAGTCATTGCTGAGTCCTCAGTCTTCCATCATGACAGCAACATGGCCCCACTCTTCTGTCTGGGGAAGCCAGGCCCTCTGTCTTTACGGCCCTACCTGTTCAGAGCTTGGGCCTCTGGGTATCTGCAAACAGCTATATGGCTCATGGAAAGTCACTCAACATTCTGGTCATCCTGGCTAGGAGTCACTTCATTAAAAAAGGGGAATGGTGAGACCCAAATTCAAGTCTTGATTTGGTCACCTGCTAGCATTGTTTTCTTGGACTTAGGTTTCCTTTTATGTGAAATGCGGTGAAATCATGTTGGATGGGTGAAATGGGCAAAGGTATATGAAAGTGTCCTGTTCAAATCCTGCCACATGGTTGACACTCATTAATGTGCATTTCTCCCCAGTTTTAGGAAACCGGGCTTTCAGAGAATTTACCAGCACTTTCAGGATTTGGACTAACTGTCTCTTTGTTCACTTCCCTCCCATTCTGCCCCTTCTCTCCTGCTCCACTAGGGATGTCTTTGTTTCTTATCTTCATTGTGGGCCTAAGCATTGATTGGGCAGGGAGAGAGCAAACCATAAAAAAGTCCTCCAGGCATGTTGGGCCCTGGGGAGAAAGGGGGTGGGCAGGCCTCATTCTGTTTGTACAGGTGCATTATAATGCTGCCTGTGGTGTGAACATTTTCCACTTCATTACTCCTGGCTCTGGCCCAAGCCCCTTCTGCTCCCCTGGCCCCTGGCTTGGTTTAATTTCAGTGGTTCCTGGCCTTTGGAAGGCAGCAGTAACTGAAAGGAAAACAAATGAGGTCGCCATAAATGTTTCTGCACGTTGCCCAATGAGGGCAGATGGGTACACTCATGGAGCAGGAGGGGGGACAGCTTGGCTGGGGTCACTGGGACCCCATCAAATCACCTTAGTCCCCAAGGGCTTCTATCTGCTGAGCCTAGTTCTTCTAATTGGAATTGGCTTTGGTTTAATGTGGGCCTTAAAAGACAACCACAGGTCTTAGGACACTGTGGGTGCAGTCTATAAGAAATGGATGAACCGAATAAATAATAGCTAACAATTTATTGAGCACTTACTATGTATTAGATGATGTTATAGATACTCTAGATGGATTTTGAGTGAGCCATATTCTTTTATTATTCTCATTTTTTGTAGGTGAGGAAGCTCATGCATGAATTTGCAAGCTATGAGGCACATAGTATGGTTCATAGTAGCAGAGCCAGATTTTGTCCCTGGCAGCCTGACTTCACAATTTACATGTTTAATACTGTGCTATTGTGCCTTCTGATATAGCAATTCTCTGTGCTTATATTTCAATGATGAATTGTAGAATAATACAACTTGAAATCATTGTCTCCCAGAATTGAATTGGACCATAGATGACAAAGCCTGATGACCATTAGATGCCAGGATTTCCCACAAGCATTATCTAGTCTCTGTTAACTATCTCCACTGATGGGAAGCTCACTACTGAATGAGGATCCCATCCATTATATGTATATTTAATTCAATAGTAGTGCTGGTGACTCTGTGTGTGGAGAATAAAGCTTTTTCTTATTCCTGTTGGTTACTAAATAAATCCTTTCCTCCTTTTACTTTGCCTTTCACAGATTAAAAAGAAAAGAAAGCACTTCTTTACTCACCACACTGTCAGGAAGGTGTATTTATAAAATAATATCAAATTTATGCCTCATTTGAAAAGTGAGAGTTTTATTAGAGCAGAAATATGCAGTCCTCACCTTCTTCCTTTTTACTCCTTCTTCTTATTACTTTCCTAAGTGATTGGCGAATACACACATGACAGTCATTGGTTAGTCCTGGGGCCACCAGAAAGGAACAGAGTTCACATCTACAATGGGAGCCTGCCTGGAAAATAGCCTGCAGTTAGAGATGTGCACACACATTAGGGAAAGCAGCAGGAGGAGCGGCTAACTCATTGTGCCACTAAGGCAGGTTCTCCAAGAATCACTGGGAAATATTTTCACCACTTCCTGGCAAACTTTCTCTATGTAATTGAAAGAAATGTTTACATTTGAAAAACACTTTAAAATGATCTCCATATGTATAATTTTATTAATTGGGGGTCATGTTATCTTGGAAGACACATCAGAAATTGAAATAGATCCCATTGCTCTCTTATCCAAGAGCACAGCTCCTAGAAAAGCTCCTCTCTCTCCTGCCCATCAGTCCATCCCTCTCTAGTAATCCATCCCATCAGTATACAAACATGCTGTGAAGTCAATCATATTTTAAAAGAAACTCCAAAAAGAGAAAAAGGAAGAAAGGAAAGGAAGGAAGAAAGGAAGGTAGGAAAGAAGGAAGAAAAGAGGGAAGGAAAGAAGGAAGGAAGGAAGGAAGGAAGGAAGGAAGGAAGGAAGGAAAGAAGGAAGGAAGGAAGGAAAGAAGGAAGGAGGGAAAAAAGGAAGGAAGGAGGGAAGGAAGGAAGGAGGGAAGGAAAGAAGGAAGGAAAAAAGGAAGGAAGGAAGAAAGGGACCATCCATTGATCCCCCATTTCCCCTCATTTCTCTGTTCCTCTTTCCAGACAAACTCTCCAAAGACTTGAACCTCCTCGAAGTCTCCACTTTCTCTCCCTCATTTTCTCTTGAATCCATTTAATCAGGCTTTTGTCCTCACCACTTCACTGTAAATAGAGATTGTGAAGGTGACAAAGGACCACTCTTTGCCAAATCAGAAGTTCAACTCTCAGTCTTCGCCTTAACCTATCACTAATCTGACTCTAAGGGTCACTCCTTTCTTGAAGCTCTTCTTTCACTAACCTGCCAGAGTAGGTGTGCACCCAGACAGGCCCCTCCTGCAGAGCTGAGGGCTGGCCCTTTTCATTAGCTTCATCCACTAGAATGTTCAAAGGTTGGCCCTCTCCTCTATGCCCACTCACTCCCTTGGGAATGTTAATCTATACCAATGGCTTTAAATAATGTGCTTCAAAGAATGATAAATGTATATGTCTAGCTTGCCTCTCTTCCCCTTCTCTGGCTCCTCCTTTTGGAGCTTTAGTGTGTACCTCAAGGGTACCATATTTAAAACAAAACTCTTCATTATTATCCCCCAATGTGCTCATCTCCCAGAGTTTTCCATCTCTGGACATGTCAACTTGATTCTTCTAGTTATCTAGTCCAGAGGCCAAGGAGTCATCATTGACTCTTCCTCATACCCCACCTTCAACTATCAGCCATCCTGTTATCTCTTTCTGAGCAATGGATTCAAAATCTGCCCCTCCTCACCAGCTCCCTGTTACCACTCTCCCTGAGCAAGGATTCATTTCCTGCTTGGACCATTGCAATAGCTGCTCTCTCTGCCCATTCTTACCATTTTTCAGACAGTGGCTCACATGGGTACCAATTTTTAGCATGCCAAGTCACATCATGTCACTCCCTTGTCCAAAGCCCTCCAATGGCTCCATTCTCACTTAGGGTGAAACCCAAAGTTCATTTTCACCTCCTAAGAGGTCCTCACATCTTCTTTGGCCTTACCTCCTGCCAGTCTCCCAGCCCTCTCTGCTTAGCCGCACTGGTCTTCTGGCTGTTCCACAAACATGCCAACATGTTCCTACCTTGTGGCCTCGAGCCTTGCTCTTCCTGCTGAGAGACTCTCTCACAATGGTATTCACATATATAGCTCCTCAGTTTTTTTTGGTCTCTTTGGAAAGAACTTACCAGAAGACTCTATAGAAAATAGTATCTTGTACCACTGCTTTTGTTACTCTGCTTATTTTTCTCCATACTGCTTATTTCTACCTGATATATGTATATATGTGGTTATTAATAGTCATCTTCTCTCCTCTAGAATTTAAGCTCTTTAACAGAAATTTGTTTTGTTCACTGCTTTAACCTCAGTATCTAAAACAATGTTGGTACCTAGTAGAGGCTCAAGAATATTTATTAAAATAATAATTTGGGAAATATGTGTTTGAATTCCTTCTCTGCCCCTAATTCCCTTTGTGACTTAGTACCTGTGCCTTAGTACCTACACTCTAGAGTGAAAAACAATTCTTGCCCTTCCAAATCCAACAGATAGTTATGAAATTCCAATGAGATATGGGTTGTGAAAGTCTGTTGTAATAAAGACAAAATGTATAAAATCGATAAAAGTTCAGTTCATTCCCAGTTATGTTCAAACTGGTAAGTTTACCTTGGATGTGAGAAGAATGTTATGAAAGTAGCTGGGTTCTTGTTAATCTCTCAGGGCTGTCTTTGGAGTAGCCCAGTATGAAGAAGGAAGGGAAGTAAACTTTTATAGTATGCCTGGTCCCCACTGGGGGCTGCTGGGCAGTGGGTACCTGGTGTGATGCAACCTGCTATTTAACACAGCTCTGCCTGGTAAGTTCTATGAGCTCCCGAGAACAATAGCCATGTGTTTTTAGCTTTGCAGTAGCTCAGGGTAGGTATCAATAAGAGTTTACCGAACTGGAAATTGGGCTTGATTCCCACCCACCATCCTCCCCGAAGCCCCAAAGTACTTGTGGCTATAAGTGACTTGCCCAAGGTCATACAGATAGTAGGTAGTGTTACGGTCCCAGGTCACTACATCTGATATAAGTCACTTAAAAGCTGTCCCGGGCAATTTGGTACAGTGTCTGCACAAAAATCTTTCATTAGAGCAGGCATCAGACTATGTGCAGCCAGCATAATAGCTTGTCTTTAGTGCCCTTTGAAAGGAGCTGGAAAGCTGCTCAGTGAGAAAGCCGAGGGAAAGTCCAGAGGAAAGCATTCTCCCAATCAGGCCTGACTTTGCAGCACCTCCCAAGTTTCGATGTGCAGTTTCAAGGTTTCACTATGGCCACTGCAGTTGCTATGGAGATAGAGCAACAAATATTTGGAGGCCTGTAACACCTCCCTCTTCCCCCTCCTCCCATGCCTAGTCAAGAATGTTTGGGACATGGCCCCTGCCCATCAGGCTGCTGTTTGCAGCTGAATGCAGCCTTTGTGACCAGCCTCCTGGCCTGCCACCAGACTCCAGAGAAACGACTCGCCCAGATCTTTCCAAATAGTGTTTGTGTGAGTTGTCCACAAGGAGGGGAAAGAAAGCTCTCCACAACTTTAGGAAAATCATCCAGCCTATGGCTGACCTCAAGACAAAAATAATAGAAGGCTCATTTTGCAAATTTGAGAGATCCTGCAGGTTCAGTGAGGGAACAATGCAAATGAGCAGTTACTGAGCATGGGTGTGTGCGAGGGAACTCTGCTCTTAGAGAGTCCTCACAGAAGCCTAGCCAGACGTCTGTGCCGGCACTCCCAGCCTGCCACACGGGCAAGTTCATGCTCATGGGTTGCTTCAGGTCATCAAGTTTGTGAGCAGAGATGCCCAGGCTGAAATGCCCCATCGTTGTGATTATCACTGACCTGATGTAAAGTTTTCTTACTAGATTTTTGTTGCACAATGCTTGGCAGATTTTTGGAGCCTCTTAACCTTGTGCATTGCTGAATTGATCTGGAGAGAAAAAGAATACAGTGAGAGAGAGCAATTAGGCCTTCTTTGGGAGTTAACTTTATTTCTTTATGGGAACTTGATATGCTTATCTATCACTGCATTGGGGGATCTCCACCGTATGTGCAGGCCCATGGCTTCCCATCTGGCTCCAGTTTTGTTTTGGGGGAAGGAGGTGGTGAAGGAAACTTGACTTAATGGCAGGTGTTACCTTCAGGGCTAGAAAGGTGCCATTGTCTCCCCTGCAATAAACTGCCTGGTTTTCACCTGCTGGCAAATCACAAACTCACTTACCATTAAAATACTGGGTCATTACTTCATTAATTTAATAAGTCTTTATTAAATGCCTACTGAGGGTCAAGCACTGGGCTGGGTATTGGGGGTAGAGAACTGAATAATATTTGTTTAACAAGTATTTATTAAGTGTCTGCTCTGTGCTAGGTACTATGTTAGGCCCTGGGGATACCACTCATTCCCTCTCCTTAGGGGAATTGCTTGAGGGTAAGTCAAGTAAACGTTGCCATGGGAAGGGTTATTTCTTCCCTTGTAAGTACAGGTGCCAGGGGAGCACCCCGCAAGGGCACTTACATAAGTCCTGACCCACATTGTCTACCTCAGTAGCCACCAGCCGCCTGTGACTATTGAACACTTGAAACGTGCCTGGTCTGAATTGAGATGTTATGAATATGAAATACACACTGGATTTCAAAGTCTTAGAATGAAAAATAGAATGTCTCATTAGCCATGTAAATTGAGTATGTGTTGAATTGATAATATTTTGGATATGTTGGGTAAATAAAGGATATTGTCAAAATTATTTTCTTATGTTTTTCACGATGTCTGTTAAGCCAGCCAGTAATCCTGTGAGGTGGATATGATTGTATTCTTATTTCCATTTAACTGATAGAGAATGGGCTTCAGAGGTAAAATGACTTGTCCAAGGTCACAAACTTAGGGAGAGTTACTCATTTTCCCAAAATCACACAACTGGACCTTCCTTCAGAGAAAGCCTGTTGATCCTTTGGTTTAGAAATCAGGTCTTTGATGAGCAGTTAGTTGTTTTCCCTCAGCGTGTATCAATCTCCTCTATAGAGAACCTAAGGGTATGTAATAAGCATGAGGTGTAATCAGGAGGGCCTTGAAGGCCACACTGACTTTATTCCCTATGTACTAGGGAGCTGCTGAAGATTTTTGAACATAAGCATGACTTAGTAGTAATGCGTAACTATAGCAGGTTACTCAAGTTCTTAAGTTAATAGAGTGAAGCTGGGAGCCCAGTCAAGACAAAAGATGGTAGAATAGATGTTAGCGTGTTAGGACAGGGAGTGGAGAGGAAGGGATGCCTCTGAGTGACAGCCTAGTGGGGACAGTTAGGTGTTGTCTTTCACACACTCTTGTGAAAGGGGAGTGGACCTAGCATGATGTCTCTTTACTTGCCCCATCTTCACCCTGCATGAGGGATTTCCCAGGCGGTGTGCTGGCCTGAGGGATCCCTGGCACACCTGTTCAACAGGACAGCTCTGCTTTCTCTTCAGGTCTCAGGTCCACCTCGCTCCATGACTCAGTGTGAGAGGCTGGTGGGTTGGCTCAGTGAGCCACAGAGAAAGGTTAATCGTGTCCGCTGAGCAGTGGCTCTCCACCCCAGCCAGAGTGGCTTGGGTGGTGGAATCTGGTGGAAAGGTCATCAGATCAGGTCTGAAGGTGCCTGGCTCAGTCACTGGTTGCCAGGCAACTCTTTGAACTCTGTGCTCTGTTTTCTCTCCATCTATAAAATGGGGAAACCTCTTGAGATCTCTAGGGATAAGATTAGATAATAAATTCTTGTAACAGTTCACTCAACCACTGTGGACCTGATCTGTGCTAATGTGCTGGGGAGAGGCCCTCCCTCAATGGGTTCAAGTGTAACGAGGAACCAGTAAATAAATAGAGAACAGAACTCAGCTTTCCAATATAGTTTCACATTTACTAACTCACTGAGTCATCTCATGTAAGATAGAAGCAAATTGCACCCCTTTGACAGATGTGGAAACTGAGGGCAGGCCAGACAAAGTGATTTGGCCTTTCTGGTGTTCCCACATTGCCTTGGATATAAGTCCATCAAAGTCCTTAGCACTCTCTATTTGGGCTGGAGATTAAAATGTTTACCCCCCCAAAACTTTAAACTCCCTATGGATTTCTCATTAACCTGTTGTTCACTAGCATCTAGTCCAAGCTTGGCATATGATAGTAGAGGACTGGCAGGCAGAGGGAGTAGTGGGGAAATGCAGCTAAAAGTTATAGAGCATTGGCCAAATGCGGGCTTGGCTGGTCACTTTACATATGTCACTGTTTAATCTACTATAAAAACTCAGCTCTGTGGGTATTACTATCTCTATTTTATAAGAAATGTGCCAGAGGCTCTGAGTTATGGGATTTGTGGAAGGTCACATTGAGAGTAATCTGAGAAGCTTCAAACTCAGAGATGGCTCAGGAGAAGAGGGTGTGTGTGTGTGTGTGTGTGTGTGTGTGTGTGTGTATGAAATGGGGGAGGGGTAGTGGTAAAGTGGGTGTTGTGGCCAGCAGTCTGAACCCAGAATCAGAGAGGTTTCTGTAGAGCATTTAGCTAGTTCCCTGGAAGCATCTTTAGCTGCCAGAGCTGAGCCTGCTCTCAGGCTTTTATTAGCATCTGCATTTTCCCTCTGTAGCACACAGTGGCCCCTGCCCTCTCTCAGTAAATACTTGCTGAAGAAATGCTTGAATGAGAGAATATTGGCTTGAAGAAGTCATCACAGAAGCTCAACTCCCACCATGGACCAAGGCCCTGGGGTAAGTCATTTACTCGTGTTTTCTTTTTTCACTCTGTCAACATCATGATGGGGTACCATCATGGCCTCAGTTTTACAGAGAGAAATTGAGGCTTAAAGGTATTATCCTTGGCCTGAAATCATAAAGCTGGTGAGTGGCTTTGAGTCCAGTCTTGTTGGATTCCAGCCTCGACTACTCATCACTACTCTGAAGTATGAATGGATTGTGGCTCCCAAGCTCTTCTGAAAGTGACAAGATGGCAGCAGTGTTTACTCCTTTAGAAGGAGTATCTTCTAGTCACTTATGGATCTGACTATTGATAAAGTAGCCCTCTATCTGCTGGCTCCCCTGGGGAGAGAGCCTTTTCCAGTCTCCTCTGGATCCAAGTATCTTTGAGATTTTGAAGGCCTTCATTTGAGGATATGTATTAACTAGCTCCAAATCTGAGGGCTTCCCCAAATTACTTGCTAGAGGGATTCTTTAAGAATGTAACCAGAGAGGTCTTAAGAAATCAGGCCAAGTAGAGGAAAGGATAATGAACAGGAAATTAGGACACAAGGCAGTCATGAGTCACCAATGTGGAGGTAGCTGCCAAAAAGAGATAATGTGAACTTGGGATGTATCACTAGGAGCATAGTGTCAAAACATAAGGTGACATTGCACTTCCTTTGAGGTCAGACTGGAGCTGGAATGTGGGGTTAAATTCTAGTTTCATATTTTCAGATTGTCATAGTCAAACCAGAACTTGTCCTAATGTTCAGAACCTTAACAAGAAGGGGATGATGTTGTCATCCTTGTCTAGGCTGATGGACCTGCATTGCTTTTTTCCTGAGGAACAGAAGGGAAAAGAAGCGAGAGAGTGGGATTTGGATCTCTCAGAGGTTTCCCTATGAATGAGACAATAGATTTTTTTTTCTGACCCAAAGGGAAATGTAAGTTTCAAGCAAGAAATTAATAGGAAGTTAGATTTAGACTCAAATTGAATAATTTAAGTTAATTATAAGTTAAAAAGATAGCCAAAGTAGGAAATACTTTTAAAGAAAAAAAGAAAAAAAACTGGAAGAACCTTTTCTCCTTCCTCTGAGTGAGCCTAATTTAATTTCCCTGAGCCTCAGTTACCTTGTCTGAAAGGGGCAGGTGAGGAGATACCAACAAGATGCAGTCTATGGGAGAGGGGTTGTATGATGGCTCCAGGAGGCACACAGCTGGGATGCAAACCTCAGCTTAGAGTGACCCCGCTGCCTTATCGTAACTTCCTGTGTCTCAGTTCCTTCATCTACAAAATGGGGTTGATATGTGTAAAGCACTGAGAACTGTACCTGTTGATAAAGTTTGCCATCATCATCACCATCTCTTTTCTTGTATGAAAATGACTATCACAGCATCTAGTACATTATAAGTGTTCAAAGAATGTGTCCCCTTTTTCTCCTTTCCCAACCCCTCTTCCTCCAGGATGTCTCTGGGAGACCAGCTTCTCCTAATCTCTTGCCTTCTGGAGAATGTTTCCAAGTAGCACAACATGGATTTACAGAGATTCAAAGGCAGCTGCCTGCATCCTTTTATTTAAATACTTTTTGGTGAAGAACGAGGTTGAATAAGAGAAAGGTAAGCCCCCACTTTTAGGAGTTTCCCATTCTTTGCTAAGTATTACTAAGTGTGTACTTCATTTACTTAGTGTCTTTACCTTCACTGACTCATTTTCTCACTGGTTATTGATGTGCCAGGCAGAGAGAGCACCAATGTGGAAACTAAGGCACAGAGTTTCATGGACTTACCCAGGGCCACTAATACCATGTGGGCGAGCTATGGTTCGAAGGCTTTCTCACTCTATATTGCAGCATTTGCCTCAGATATTCCCAGCCACTTGCCTCTGGCTATGCTCCTCTTACCTCCCTGGGATTTTACTTCAGGAAGCATGGAAGAGGCACTAAGCCAGGTACTTAAGCTGGAAGCCAAATCTTTGCAGCATCAGAGAGGACCAAGACAGAGAGAGGAGCTTGGAGCCCTGGTGTCTCCGTACCAGCCTGAGCCCTTAGAGCTGGAGACCTCACCTGGGCAAGCCCTGCTTTCAGGTGGCTCAGGAGGGTGAGATCCAGCATCAGGCACCCCTGTCAACAGCCCAGTAGCCTTACCAGTATTGGCCAACAGAACTTTCTTTGATAATTGTGTACTTGTGTTATCCAATACACTAGTCAGTATAATACGTGGCTGATGGAACTGAACGATCGTGATCTCTGCGTCATAGCCCGGTCAGGCAGCTTGTGGAAATTTCACAGTTGGCAAGTAAGGCTGTGGGGACTTAAGCCCATCTTGTCTGCCGCAAAGCCAAGCCCTTCGCCAGCACACTGGCCTCTTGTCCTACTCCTCGAGGAAAGCCTGTGTACCCTTCTGAACCCAGACAGGTGATTGGGTCATGTCTGCCTGTACGCAGGGGCCTCACTTCCTGCACCACTCCACCTGGGCCCAACTCTAGAAGCCACCTGTGTTATTCTACTGATAGCAGTGTTTGCCCTTCCAAAGCCAGGGCCATAAAAGGCAGCTTTCAAAGTCACTGCCGCAGAAATGTCAACACGAAGGGGAGGCCAGCCGTGGTTTCTGAGGTGGAATGTCACCTCTGAGCTGCCTCAAAGGCAGCTGGGAGTCCAGGAGCCTGGGGTCTAGACTCGCTTCTACCACAAACACACTGTGCTATCTTTGGCATATTTCTTACCTTCTCTGGGCTTTGTTTTTATCATCAATGTAAGGAGAGGGTTGGACTTAACTTGAAGGCCTTAAAAGGTACTTCTATGCCTAAAATGTTCAGTGTCCTCTGCTGTGGATCTGGGGGAACACCCTGACTCTCCTATAATGACTGAAATGCTTTATGCAGTAATCTTCAAAACAACATCACCCCCAACCACGGACTTGGATTTTTTTCAAAACCTCCAACAATATCGCCATTGAAGCAGTAAAGCTATTCATTAATATCTCATAAAAAGTGATTTTGTGATTTTCTTAATGTATGAAGAACGTCCCCCAACCCCAGCACTGGGCCTAGAGCCCCAGAATATAAAACCACAGGCAGACCACTAGGATTCTACAGAGCTCAGGTGTTTGGACAAATTGCCCGCACTTGAGAACACAGGGCAATTTTCTCAACTTTTAAAATGTTTTCTCCCCTCCCCCCCCCCTTTTCTGGGGTTTCACCCTTGCTTGTAACTTAAACCACAAATAACGCTTTAAGCCTCTGGCTGTGAGGAGTAGAGTAGTGGCTGCCAAGAACAGCATGGTTCACGTGGGCCCTTTTTCTGCTGCTCAGGAAAACTCTGCCGAGGATAGCAAAACCTGCATTTTTCTCTTTCTTCTCTCATCAGTACAAAGATCACCACCACCACCACCACCACTACTACTACTACTCCTCCTCCTTCTCCTCCTCCTCCTCCTTTTTTTTTATAGGCTAGCAAGGGCAGATTGGTATTGATTCCTGTTGTACAGATAGGAACCCAGCCATGGCAGCTCCAAAGCTTTCACAGATGCCAGATGAACCGCCTAACACTGACTTCTGTTTAAGTTCTTTATCCAGAACTTGATACATGTAGGTGTTCACTCCATGTTTGTGGTTCAGTGAATGGCCTTGTACCTTCTTTCTTACTCTCAGCTCCCAGATGAGCATTCATACCCTCATTTTGTAGCTGAGGGAACTGAGACGCTGCCAGGCAAGCCCAGTTCATTTGGGTCATTCATGAGCTGGTGTGTAAATCCGGGCTGGAACCAGCTTGGACTCCTACACCCAAGCTCTTTCAGTGCCCGTGCTCAGCCACATAGGCCAAAGAAACACTGTGTCTTAGCTCATGGATGAGCCCAGGCATGACAGACAAGGCTTGTAGAACGAGACTTCTCTTCTTTGGAGCTTTCTCCCACAACTTCCCAAAGTATCTCTCTGGGGATGATGCTTCCAACAGAAATGCCAGGTCACACCTCTTTCCAGCTGCCTGCTGGACATCACTGCCTGGATTTGTGCTCAGTTCTATAAACAGTGCATGGGCCACAGCTGGTGCTCACCATTGGCTCAGTGATTAAGTCAATGATGGCCCACAGATACTATCCAAATCAGAGCTCACCTTATCCACTATTGATTCTCCAGTGTTAAGACTGGGTGTGGAAAACAACTGTTCAATGGATGAGTGAATAACTAAAGGAATACATTTTCCTTTCCTCTAGCCCCTCTTACCCTCCATACAGTTTATCTTAAACTGTCTACTTCTGCTAAAGACACCACCGTCTCTTTCCAATCTCTCAAGTCTATAGCTTGGGACTTCCCCTTGGACACCCCTTCACTTGCATGACTCATCAAATTGGTGTCCACATTCTTTCAGTTCTGCCTCTGGCCCCTCTTCCTTGCCTGTCCCCTCCTTTCTGAATTGGAACTAATTAACTTATTGCCTTTATTATTTAAAGCTGTCACAAGGATCAAAATCCTGAATTAAAATTTGCTTAAGCAAAAAAGTGGGATTTAAGTTAGAAGGGACAAACACAGAATTGAAGGTGAAACCAAATTACCAAGCCCTAAGAAAGGCCCAATTGGCTAGAATAGGAGTCTTTCTCTTCTATTTCCCTTTTCTCAGTCAGGTGATGTACTGGCTTCATTCTCTTCCATCTGTTTCCTCCTTATCTTATGGGAATGGATGCCTCTAGACTTAGATCTTTCTTTCCAGGTCATTCATTTCATAAAGGCGGGAACTTTATTCATTTCTTCTTTGTAGCTTTCCCCACAGTACCTAGTATAGAGTCTGGAACTACAGAGTGCTCAGTTGTGGAATCTCTAGAAGGCTCCTAGAGCTGGAGAAGGTGGGCATGGTCTGTTGAGGCAGAAGATGAAATGAATAATCATGTAAGCTTTAAGGCCAGACTACATGGAGTTGAATCTTGGACCTTTCACTTACCAATATGCCCTAAAAAAGTTATTTCAAGCTGCCTCAATTTGTTCATCTATAAGTTGGGAGAAATAATTAAGCTCAGATCATTAGGTAGTTATGAAGAACTAGGGGCCCAGTGCACAAATTCATGCACCTTGAAAGGAACTGTGGGCCAGAGTGGCTGGGGCAGATCTCAGCCCATCCTCAGCACCCCTGCCTGGCCCCTCTTGCCATGGCCTCTGGTCCCCTGTCTGCCAGCAGCCCCGCTCCTGCTGCTGCTGCTGCTGCTGCTTCCATGCACTGATGACACTGGCCACACTTGCACCCACTGATGGTCTGGAGTGATTGGGGCTGGCGCCAGCAGTAGGTGCAAGTGGGGCTAGTGCCATCAGTATGTGCGAGAGGCAGATGCTGCCCCCATTGCCCTCAGAAGCAGGGGGAGATGGAGAAGCCCTCAGGGGCGATCAGGCTGGCAGCCACTGCTTGCATCCACTGACAGCACTGAGCGATTGGGGCCAGCCCCGGGTGCCAGCAGCAGGTGGGAACACCAAGTGGGACCATGGTGCAGGAGCAAAGAATTTTCAGTAATCACCAAAGCCTCACCTTGATGAAAGCAACTGGAACCTTGCCTTGGTTGGTGCCCCTGCCCCCACCTGCTCCACCATCCCATCGCAGCCTATACCTGCTATGTTCCACATGTGCTCCCTGGTGGTCAGCACACATCATAGCAACTGGTTGTTCAGTTGTTTTGCTGTTTGGTCTATTTGCATATTAGGATTTTGTATATATAGATAAGTTAACAAGTATAGAGTTCTTAAAAGGTGCCTGGCATAGAGTGAGTGCTCATTAAAATTTGACTGGCATAAAAATGATGAAGATGATGATGATGATGATGATGGAGTTTGATGTTAATGTTGGTGATAATGATTTGTATTCTGGACTTAGTCCTATCTTGAATGGTTTTACAGGCCTGTGTGGAGAAGGCACAGGAGAACTGAGCTCAAGTCTTTCCTCTGCCAGCTGAGTGAACTTCACCAAGCTGATTCCCCTTCTCTGAGATTTGTTCTTCATTCATAAAGTGGGTGTGACCTCACTGACTAGTAAGGAAGTCATGAACTAGGAAGTGTTGGAGGAGGGCAAGTTTGGAACACCATGCTCCTGGCCAAGCCTCTTCCTCCAGGAAGTCTTCTGTGACTCCTACCCCTATACTGGGCTAAGCAGCCACAACCTTCTGTGCTTCCTCAAGCCATGCACTCATTCACAAATACTTCTTAAATGAGCACCTACTATGTGCTGAGAGTATGTTTAATGGGGCAAAGCCTGAACTATTAGTGGCAACCAGCGAAGGCTAACAGGCAAAGAGGCTGGACACACAGGATGGGACCTTCTCATATCTTGCCTTTTTTGAGTTTGTATTCTATGGGAATATAGAGTAAAAATCACATATGACTTCACATTGGTAAGTGCTAGAGGACTTGTGGGTGCCTCCCTGTTGCAGCCTCTCAATCCATGGCACACTGTGTTGTCTCTCCCTGTCTATGTATCCATCTCTTCCTCTGCTGGGAGCTCCTGGAGGCCAGAGACCCCTTTTACCCAGGTCTGTAGCTCAGGTGGCCAGCACACTCCCTGTGTATTATAGGAACTTCTGTTCATTACTCTCCCCCATGATGGAACCCAGTGATCACTATGACACCTGGCATTTTCTAATCACAATTCTTCCTTCATTAAATAGTTGACCTGAGCAGACTGTCCCCCAGGGAGCCAAGGTGAGACAGTAGCCTGGCAGCTGGGCAAGTTCTAGAGAACGGCTTGTCCGTCTGCAAGCCAACAACAGTCACTGGAAGTCAACAAGGGAAATGGAAAGGGAGAGACCCAGCCTCCGCAGGGTGCACACCCTGGGACCTGCGCCAGTGTGAACACGGCTTTCCGGGTGAGGATTTCCCCTCCTGGAATGGGAATAGCAGCTGAGGGTGAGGAGAGATAGGGAACTGCCTGTGCTTTCTAAAGGGCTTCCTTCCATAGCGTCTTATTTATTTAAGTGTCATAACAACTCTTAGTATGTGCGCATTTGCGAATGTACACACACACACACACACACACACACACACACACACACACACTTTCTCTGAGTCACAGATGAAGAAAATAAAGCCACATAGGCTAAAGGACTTGCCTAAATCCACCCATCTACTAAGAGACAGAAGGCGGGTGAGGAGGAGGCTTGGGAATGAGCACATCCCTGGGAACCCTTCAGGTTCCTCAGGTCAGGGGTGAGTTAGAAGGAAGGATCAGGGATAGAGGCGGTTCCGTGGGACCAGAGAGTGGTGTTCCCATGAGGTATCCCTGCTGCTGTTCTTTCCTTTCTCCAGCCCAGCCTCCACTTCCTTGCTGTCATCAGCCCTTGATGAAGATGGGAGGGGACAATTGCTTCTAGGGGTGGCTGCTGGCATGATCTGTCCTGTCCTGTGTCTCCAGCCTCTTTGCTTTAGCCTTCGCTGGGTGGCACCCCTACTTGTTCAGGCTTTGCCCCATTAAACATGCAGCTTCTGTTATTTAGTGAACAGAAGATGGGAAAAGGAGCACCTGATTCCATGCTACCTTCTCCTGAAGTGTCCCCTTCTAATTAAAGTTCAGGCACTAGAAAAGGTGTGAATGCAGGACCTTGAGACAGTAGAGAAGGTGGTCAAAGCTTTCTCAACCAACCGGGAGTGCCACCCTGCCCACCAGGCTAATTGGCCTTGGCCATGCCTCCGAGTTGTTGAGTTGTTGGCCAGTGCCTGGCACATCAGAGGCCACCAGGTCACTTTTGTGGACTAAGAAGTGGAGACACAGACCACAGGAAGTCAGTCTCTCTCCCCTTGCTGGGACTTCCCCCTTAGGAATATAGTAGGCTCTCAGTTGGGTCAAAAGCACAGCTGTGTGGAAGAGCAGGAGGAGGAGGAAGAGGGTGGATATGAGGAAGAGGAAGTGGAGGAAGGGGGAAGGAAAAGGGCTGGGGAGAGGAAGTGGGAAACAGGAGGCTGGGGAGGATGCATTGGTGGGGGGTTAGTGCCTCTGATATCAATCCCCAAACCTCTTTCAGTCTCTGGAGAAGTCCAGCCTGCCCACAGGACAGAGTGGGAAGGCACTTTCTCTGAGGAACTTGGACCCCTTGCAGGCTTCCCACATCCGAGAAAGCTTGGGTGAGGGCTGGACTGCCTGGGTCCAGTTTCCTACCCAGTCTGCTAGCTTAACCGTTGTTAAGCTGGGTCCAGTTGCTCTGGGTCTGGATGATGTTTCTCAAGAGCTAGTGGGGTGGGGTCCAGGTGTGCTGCCTGCCTGGGAAGCCACAGAGAAGGGGCCTCTGCGGTCTGCTACCAGGCTCCTGAACCACAGCAGGACCGCCTGCATGGCTGGAGGGAAGGAATAAATACATTTTCTAGTGCATAGTCAAAGGAGAGGTTTTGTGTAGACTTAAAGGTGAAGAGCCTTGCGCTGTAAGAATAAGGAGAGCATTCTTGGTGGAAACTTCCTTTGTGCCTATGGAAAAATGATTACCAATCATTTGACTTGCAGGCCCACTGTGTGCCAGGGCTTTCCCTTACTGTCCTATTTAATACATGCTGTCACCCCGCCCCTCCAGGCCTCCCCCTCTCCCCCCATGAGTGAGGCCTAAGTATTCTCACCTAATGATGGAGGAGGCTCCGACAGGCATGGAATGCAGAGCCAGCACTGTTCAAAGCCTCCTTGCTCTCCAACTGCAGAAAGGGAGGTTCAGAAAGATGAGCAACTTGTCACAGTTCAGAGTGTGGTACATGGTGAGAGCGGCAGGCAGGGTTGAGCCTCTTCATCTGCCACTCCCGTGCTCTCCAGGCTCTCCAGGCTCCCAGAAGGCACAGAGAGTGAGCTTCCGTGACTGCTCCAGAGAGATGCCCATTACAGGACTCCCAGCCCATTGCCCACTGCCAGGGCCATCTTCTCCACTTGTGGCAACATCCTGCTCTTCTCCAGTGCCAGGGCACAGCTGGCCTCCCAGGAGGCTCTCAGGGTGAGAATGACAGTGCACCATGTGCTGATTGATAGAGATGACAGGAAAGGAGCAGCCAGGAGGGAGGAAGGAAGGGCTGGCAGGAGTCCGGGCGGCGGGAGGAGCTGGTGGCCAGAGTTTCCCTGTAGGGAGAGGGCAGGCACAGGGGACGGCTTCCTTGTAAACAGTGCGGCCAGTTCTAAAAATACCCGTCCTAGACAGGGGACACTGAGCTCCTCCGGTCTCCTCCACAGCCTTCCCAGGGCGCTCAGCCCCTTTCCTAAAAGGTCAAGGGGTTGGGAAGAAAGTCTTGTGAAGAGTAGGACTTCCTTAGCAAGGAAAGTATAACAATATTTTGTGTGTGTGTGCAAAACAGAAAGAGGACACTCTGTGGGTTTTGTTTTCCTGAGCTCCTACTCCTCATTAGTAATCAGAGGCCTGGGCCCAGCTCAGGGGCCAGTCCTGGAGCTTAATTCGTAGCCTAAGGTCATGGACAGAGAAGGCCCTGGATAGGAGTCTCCAGCTGTTCCCCTTTATGAGGTGTGTGACTTATGACTCAACCTCAGTACCTCAGTTTCCACAATTATGAGAGGGAGTAATAGTAGTGTTTACTTCTCTGGGGTGTGGAGAGGATTAAATGAGATGCTATATAAAGCTCTTATCACAGTGCCTGACACATGGTGAACACTCCAAAAATGCTTATTATGATGATTTTTACGGGAGGATATACTATTTCCTGAATTTGAATTTAAGTCCTGGTTTAAAGGGAAATTTCATAGGTAGGTGAAGAGAGTGGAGTGGATAAGAAGCAGCAGAAAGGTCTGAATCACAGAAAACTCAAATCTGTTATTTGACAGATGGGGAAACTGAGGCCTGGGGAGGAGAAGGAGTTGTTCCAGGCAGGACACTGTTTTAGCAGCTACCTGTGGGTTCAAGACAAAATTGCAGTGTGAAGAGACCATGAACACTCGTCACTCTAAGCATGCCTCACTGAGGGTCAGGAGAATGAGGTCTGTTGTTGCTATAGAACTTTCAAGTTGGGAAAGCCCTTTGCTAGGGGGAACAGACCTCAGCAGATCCTAGCCAGAGGGCTGAGCTCCCTGAGGGGCTGCCTGATGGACATATGCAAGGACATAGCCAAACAAAACTCATCCTTGGGCATGGTGTCTGAGTTACCCATCCATTTACTGTGCCCTTGAATCCAAGGACCATGGCGAAAAGGCTCATGCTGGAAAAGCTCAGGTTGGCCTGAACAAGAGTCTTCAGACCCTGTGCTCTCTCTCTAGTCAGGTAGGCACTAATCAAGTGAGCACTTGCAATGTGGCCAGCCTGGATCTAAAAGATTTAATTAAAAAAAAAAAAAAAAAACTAAACTGTCTCAATCAGTTTCTATTGATTCCATGTTGAAATGATATTTTTAGATTTACTGGGTTATTTAATATATATCATTACAATTAGTGTCACCTGTTCCTTTATACTTTTTTTTCCCCCTGTGGCTTCTAGAACATTTAAAATCACGTGTGGCTTGCAGTGTCTTTCTGTTGGACAGTGATGTTCTGACCACTGCTTCTGTGCAACGATGGAGCAGACTGTCCCACCGGTAACCAGCCTTGTGTCACCGAGGATGTCACAAAAGCCTTGTTATTGGAAGTCTTTAGTTAGGTGGATACACTCTGTCAGCCCTCCAGTTAGGGTTCAACTGATTCCAGGCTGTCCTCTGAGGAGCACTTGTTCCTTGGAATATGAATAGGTGTTATAGGAAAAAAGACTGAAGATTAGTTTAATGTGGGGAATACTTCGTTTAAAAAAAGTTAAGCTCTTTTATTCCAAAACTTCCCAGGACCTTCTAGACACAAAGTGCCCCAGGAGTTTTGAATGACAAGACACTGGACGAAGCAAGTAATTCCCATGTTGACTGGCCACAGAGCCGTCTTTTCACAGAGCATGACCAGGAAACGATTTATTATTAAGTGCATTGCTGGAGATGTTCTGTTGTCAGCACTGAATTCAAATTCTGGCTCAAATCCTAGGTGACCATGGACACATTGCTTCACCTTCATCAACTATAAAAACTGACCTCTCAGTAAAACTTTGAGAGTTACATGTAGTGTAGTGGCTGATACATAGTAGGTCTTCAAGAAATGGTAGCCCAGAGAGGGAAGCCGGCTTCACAAGCTCACAGGAGAATGAGTGAGAATTGGGCTTCGAATCTGCACCTCTGGGCCTGGGCTATTGGCTGCGCTTCTCCTTACCAAGCAACAGCACATTAGAAAAACAAACAAGCAAACAAGCAGAAACAGTTCATAGGGTGAAACAGGAAGCTTCCTCAAATCTGGTGTGATTTTATAGATCAAGTCGGTTTTAAACTAAAGACACTGTTTCCTCCTCTGCCTCTCTGCCTTGTCACTCCATGGGGCCCGGCAGGCTCTCCTCTCGGCCCCCGGCTGCTGGGTTCCTGTCCCCACTGTCTGTGGAGCCCCCAGCAGATGGTTCGCCCTTATCAGCAGGCTCCAGGCCAGAGAAGGAATCCTCCGGTCACATGCGGTCACATGCGGCTTTCTGGAGGGAGAGAGACCTTGTAAATAAACACAGCCCACACAGAGGAAGGGGGAGGGAGAAGGGAAGAGAATCCTTGACATTTGGTGACTGGGCCAGGATTAAAGGCCACGGGACATAGCCTTCATTGGCCATTTCTGAGAGGGATCGCCAATCGGCTTAGCTTCCCCGTCTGACAGGGTGGCTGTAAATAGCCCTGCGGGCTGGGCATTCCCAGTGTGCTGTGGGCTTGATCCAGGCCTAATCCCCTGCCCAGGACTAACCTTTCACAGTTTACAGAGCACTTTACCTCCCAGCTCAGTGGAGAGAAGAGAGGTCTATCATCACCCCTAATTTACAAAAGAAGAAACTGAGGCTCAGCTTATAAGTGACTCACCGCTGGCTACACAGCTGGCGGCAGTCAGTCTGGGCTGAGATCTGTGTGTATATTCTGCAACCAGATCCAGAAGTCTGCCCCTCACCCCAAGTTCCTCTGCCATCGGTCTTTGTGCCCAGTACTGAGCTCCATGCCCTGGGTAAGCCATGCTCCTCCCCAGGACAGCCCATGTGCCAGGAAGATGGATATGTTCACCATCTTGGTGGTGGTGATGGTCTCACAGGTCTGTGCCTGTCGAATTGTGCACTTCAAATCCATGCAGTTTATTGTATGCTGACTAGGCATACTTCCATGAAGTTATTTAAAATGTAGAAGATAAGAGGAAAAAAGGATGGAGGAGATTGGCAAGCATATCATTAAAGAGCTCCACGAGAACTCTTAAAATGGGGACACAATATTCTATGGGCACATGGGGAAAAAGAGGGAGCTTCTTCCCCAAATTGGAGGTCAGGAAAGACTTCTTGAATAGGTGTCTGATGGGACTCAAGGTATGGATAAGGAGCTAGAAAGATTAAGATACAGATAGAATTTGTTTTGAGGAGTAGAGAACAGTGTACTCCTTCTCCCCTAACGCCTGCTGCCACACACACTTTCTTTCCATTCTTCGATGCCTGAGGTTAAAACTAACAGCTGCAATTCTCTCTTTTCTTGAGAAACTCAGACACACACCCTACTTGGCAGGCAGCTGGTTTTGCTAATAAGAGTATTGCCTTTCTCCCTCCCCCACTATGTAGCTCATCCTCAGGTCCCGCTGAGCCTTGCCCTCTCCAATTTCCTCTCTGAACTCCACTGCCAGATGCTTGTGGGGTGAGCCACCCAGAGCACCCTCATTTCAGCTTCTTCCAAGTGCCACAAAAATAAAAGGTTTTGGGACAATTTGTGTGGGAGTGTGATAGGATTCTAGGTCCAAATGAAAATGCCTTATTTCTCTTCCATACCCTTTGGTTTAGTAATAGACATGCAACCCTTGGATACTTTTGAGTAATGAATTTATTAGAATATATTGTGATAAGCATAGAAAATTGAAGAATTATTAGAATGCTGTGCACTGATTATTGGTTAATTTGCTCTAAAAGCAATTCTTATCAGTGCTCTTATGGTTTGTAAAGCATTAAATTGGTTTGGATGATCCCATTTTTCATGCCTTCATACTGGGGACTATTCCAGTAACATAGAAAACCCATGTATAAAATTGTGGGTTAGCTCTTGCTTTTCAGTTTCCTTGACATTGAACTGCCCCTTTTCACAAGTTTTCTTATTAATTAAATAAATCAGTTAGCTGCATTCCCTGCATCTAATTCAGCACTCCAATGTAAGCTTAGTTCTGGAGTCAGCTTTCCAACCTCAGCTTACGGGACATTAGTCACTGGGAGCAAAATGTGCCATTTGAACAGCTGTTTCGGGCACTCAGAGTCCAGGGCCTACAGGTTGGAGAAGGTGGGGGGAGGGAACCAATTTTATTTACCAAATACCTACACCAGCTGCCCAGACCTTTACAAAGAATATTTCTTAATTCTTTGAACAGCCCATTCATTCTTTTTTGGTTTAAGATCTATCTTCTCTAGGCACAGCAAGTTTAAGAACTTGTCAGTGAATCATAGAGTACATGTGTGGTGAACCCAAACAATCTTATTCTAGAGCTCCTACACTTTAACACTTGAAAATCACAGAGTGTTTTCAAGTATGGACCTCATCTATGGACCTTACCCTTCTCTGACCTGTTTTCCAGGTTAGAAGCCAGACTTAACCTAAGCATAGACTCTTTGAACTCTTTGATCCTGGGCAAATCATTTCACCCATCTATGGGTCATCCATCTATTCATTAATTCAAGAAAGAGTGGCAAGTGCTTTTTCTGTCTCTTGGACTCTCTTCTCCCTAGAGACGAAAATATATGTATATAAAGTATGACCCCTGCTCTCTAAGAACTCATAATCCAGTGAGCAAGAAAAACATCTTAAATAGTGAGAAACATGACTCCAGTATGAGAGATGCTGTAAGTGGTGTATAAAAACAGCTAGAGG
>PVJN01028282.1:0-27355 GCA_004026805.1 Lasiurus borealis | reverse complement strand
AAAGATATAAATATATTTACCAATACTTATTACCTTTATTATTAGCAATTTTTTGCAAATTAAATGTATTGGGGTGACATGGCTTATAAGTTTCAAGTGTACACTTCTTTATTAAATAATTGGTATACTGCATTATGTGCTTACCATTCATAGTCTAGTCTCCCTTTATCACCATATATTTCACCTCTTTTATTCTCTTAATCCTTCCTCTCTGGTAACCTCATATTGTTGTATGTGTCTTTAAGTTTATTTTGTTCATTTGCTCAAGGGTCGTAAGAGTTTACACACTGGAAAAACAGGTAGGCAAAAACCCAACAGTATTCTGAAGAAGGAAAACAGTTAAGAGTTCTTAGAGTAAAAAAAATCACTCGAAAGAAATATTACATTTGCAGTCTGAGCCCTAATAAGATTGGTCCAGGTTGGTTATCAGTCAGATAACAGGTGGTCACCAACCAGTGGTCTAGATAAGTGTGAGATGAGTGTCAGGTGGCCTAGATATCCGAGTCCTTCAGGGAGTAATCAGAAGTTTATTTGATGGATGCAGATGTACTATATCTAGGCAGTGATGCAACACAGCTGTGCGCTCTGGGACAAATCTCTCAACCTTCATGAGCCTCAGTATTCTCATTCAATGACTTGCTCAATGGTGAACAGACCAGGCCTTAACTTGGAGAACTCAGATGAGGTGTTGTCTCTGTTGCTTTCCATTTAACATCCCACATGAATGAAATCATATGGCTCTTATTCTTTTCCGTTTGACTTATTTCATCCTTTCTTATGGCTAAGGAGTAATTCCAATAATATCTAATAAAAGATTAATATGCAAATTGATCACAACTCTGCTACACCAAGCCATGCCCACCAGCCAATCAGGAGCAAGTATGCAAATTAATCTAACCAAGATGGCTGCAGCCTCGGAGCTGCAGCAAGCAGGAGGCTTGGGTTTCCCTGGCAATGGAGAAAGCCAAGCTTCTCTGCCGCTCTGGCCAGCCCAGGCCTACACTCAAGGCTACAAAGTTTCCTCTATAGAAGATAAATAAATCCCAACAAAAATGGTGGCGGCCACAGAGTGAGCAGGAGGCTTGTCTCCCCTCAAATTTACAAATTTTCAATTATAGAAGATAAATAAACCCCAGATACCAGGGCTTCTGCTTGGATCACCAGGGGGCATGGCTGGACTACAAACCATCAGAAGCCTGTCACCCAGGCTACCCCCTCCCCCAGGGAACTCTCATCCTGATCCGGGAAATGCTTCAGGCCAAACCAGAGAGCCCCCACCTGTACACCAGGCCTCTATACCATCTAATAAAAGAAAAATATGCAAATTGACCATCACTCCAACACACAAGATGGCCAGAAAGGGAAGGCAGTTGGGAGGGATTAGGCCTCCAGGGGAGGGCAGATGGGGGCAATCAAGCCTGCAGGAGAGGGAAGTTAGGGATGACCAGGCTGGCAGAAGAGAGAAGGCGACTGGGCCTCCAGAGAAGGGGAGTTGGGGGGGACCAAGGCCTGCAGGGGAGAGCAGTTAAGGGTGACCAGGCCTTCAGGAGAGGGGAGTTAGGAGTGACCAGGCCTGCAGGGGAGAACAGTTAGTGGCAATTGGGACAGCAAGGGAGCTGTTAGGTGTCAATCAGGCTGGCAGGGGAGTGGTTAGGGGGTGATCAGGCTGGCAGGCAGAAGTGGTTACAGACAACCAGGAAGGCCAGCAGTTGGGAGCCAGCAGTCCTGAATTGTGAGAGGGATCCTAGATTGGAGAGGGTGCAGGCTGGGCTGTGGGACAGATCCTCCCCTCCAACTCTATGCACAAATTTAGTGCACTGGACCTCTAATTGTATATATTTACCACGACTTCTTTATCCAATTATTATCAAAGGATTTAGGTTGTTTCCATGTCTTAGCTACTGTAAATAATTTATTTTACAGTATATGTTTCCTTTTTAAAAAATATATCTATTTTACTGATTTCAGAGAGGAAGGGAAAGGGATAAAGAGATAGAAACATCAATGATGAGAGAGAGCCATTGATCGGCTGCCTCCTGCACACTCCACAATGGGGAGGGAGCCTGCAATCCAGGTATGTGCCCTTGGCTGGAATCAAACCTGGGACCTTTTAGTCTGCAGGCTGACACTCTATCTGTTGCACCAAACCGGCTAGGGCTACAGTATATGTTTTCAAACATTTCAGATACCCTGAAGAGGAAATGCTGGATCATATGGCAGCTCTATTCTAAATTTTTGAGGAATTACCATAATGTTTTCCATAGTGGCTGTATCAGTTTACAATCCCACCAGCATTGTCTGAGGGTTACTTTTTCTCCACACATTCTCTCCATCTCTTGTTATTTCTTGTCCTATTGATAATAGCTATTATAACAGCTATGAGGTGATATCCAACTGTGGTTTTGATTTGCATTTCTCTTATAGCTAATGAAGGTGAGCAACTTTTCATAAATTCTTTAAATTGTGTGAACATAGCTGTGAGGTACCATCATTAAATTTTCTGAGGTCTTAAAAATGAATTTTATAATCACATTCTAGGCTTCAACTTCAGATCATATTTTACTGAGAATGCCTTAAATTTAACCTTTGCTCAAACATTTCTTAAAAAAAAAAATACTGTTTGGATTATTACAATTGTTCCTTTCCCCCCGCAAAGCTCCCCTCCACCTGGCTCTAAACCCTTCCTCTGTCCTTACCTCCCCTTGCATTGTCCTCATCCATAGTTGTATGATTTTTGTCCAGTCTCTCCCTGCACCCCCTCACCCCTTTTCCCCTGAGAGTTGTCAGTCCACTCTCTTTCTTTGCCCCTGATTCTATTATATTCACGTTTATTCTGTTCATCGGATTTTTTTATTCTGTTGTTTTTAGATGCTCTTACTGATAGATATGTTTGTTGTTCATAATTTTTATCTTTACCTTTTCCTTCTTCCTCTTCTTAAAGAGTACCTTCCAGCATTTCATATAATATTGGTTTGGTGTTGATGAACTCCTTTAGCTTTTTCTTATCTGTGAAGCTTTTTTCTGCCCTTCAATTCTGAATGATAGCTTTGCTGGGTAGAGTGATCTTGATTGTAGGTTCTTGCTATTCATCACTTTGAATATTTCTTGCCATTCCTATCTGGCCTGCATAATTTCTGTTGAGAAATCAGTTGACAATTGTATGGGTGCTCCCTTGTATGTAATTAACTGTTTTTTTCTTGCTGCTTTTAATATTCATTGTCTTTTGCTCTTGGCATTTTAATTATGATATGGCTTGGTTTGGTCCTCTTTGGATTCCTTTTCTTTGGGGTTCTGTGTGCTTCCTGGACTTATAAGTCTATTTCTTTCACCGGCTGGGGAAAGTTTTGAGTCATTATTTTTTCAAATAGGTTTTCAGTATCTTGCTCTCTCTCTTCTTTTGGCACCCTCATAATTCTGATGTTGGTATGTTTGAAGTTGTCTTAGAGGCTCCTTACACTATCTTCACATTTTTTGAATCAGTTTTCTTTTTGCTTTTCCAGTTGAGTGTTTTTTGCTTCTTTGTATTTCAAATCTTTGACATGATTCTTGCTTTCCTCTAGTCTAATGCTAGGTCTCTGTATAATGTTTTTTATTTCAGTCAGTGTTTAATTTCTAGTTGGTTCTTTTTCATCTCTAGTTGGTCCTTTTTCATCTACTCTTGGGTCTTCCTAAACTTATCCATCTTTTCTAGGAAATTCTTGAAAAAGCTTATAACCGTGGTTTTAAACTCTATATCTAGTCATTTGCTTTCCTCCATTTCTTTTGTTTGTGATCTGTTCCTTTGTTTCTGCATTTTCGTTTCTTCCCTGAGTTGTAGAGTAGCTTTGTGTGCTAGGTGTCCTATATGGCTCAGTAGCTCTGCCTCCCCAGTTACCTGAGGTGAACTCCCTTGGTGCACCCCTTTGTGGACTGCGCGAACAGCTTTGTTGTAGTTAAGTCTTGATTGTTGTTGATATCACTGGGGGGAACTGTCCTCCAAGCCACCCACTTGGTTGTGAGGATCAGCTGTGTCTATGCTGGGAGAACTTCTGTGATGTACTCAGCCTTATGATATAAGACTTGAAAAATTGCAAAAGTCTCTGTGTTCAGCTTGGGTGGGGCGGAGTCTCAGAGCTGGGCAGAGACAGCCTTGGCTTCCTGTCAGCCCCATCCTACATGGCCCTTGCGCCACAATGTCTCTCGGTAATTGCTGCAGTCCTCTCTGTACGTATGCGTGCCTCTAGACCTCTGCCTTTTCACGGCTCCTCCAAGTTTCAGTCCACTCCCCCTTTTCATGACAGTCCAGACTCTCTCCGTATGAGTCTCGCCCGGAACTGGGTTTCAGTGCATTTGGGTCTGAGGTTCAGTGCAGTCGGGAGTTTCAGTCTCCCTCCTGCTAGAGGAAAGCAGCCAGGCATTCAGCTGCCCATCCTCTCTATGCACGTGTCTCCATACTGCAGCTTTTTGCAGATCCTCGGAATCTCCGTGAGACCCCTTTTTCCATTTAGTTGTAGAATTTTCACTAAGCCAGCTTTCCTGTGGTTCTGGATTATGTCCATTCTGTCTTTTAGTTGTAGTTCTGAAATTGTGGCACGAGGCAGCAGTTTAGGTGTCCACCTATGCCACCATCTTGGTTTCTCCTTGCTCAAGTATTTCTTAGCTTTAGCACTGTCTTTCATTTGGAGAGTCTAGAAATCTTCAAAACTAGGAAGTCTTGCCTCCTTTTTATGTAACACTAGAGGCCCGATGCATGAATTTGTGCACCAGTAGGGTTCTCCAACATCCCCGA
Organism: Lasiurus borealis; assembly: GCA_004026805.1. NCBI lineage: Eukaryota > Metazoa > Chordata > Mammalia > Chiroptera > Vespertilionidae > Lasiurus > Lasiurus borealis. The sequence continues at coordinate 22,587 of PVJN01028282.1, read as the reverse complement.
AGGGAACCAGATTGCGAGAGGGCAGAGGCCAGGCCCAGTGACCCCACTGGTGCATGATCAGGGCCGTGGAGGAATGCGAATGTTGGCCAGCCAGAGAGAGACTGCAGGAGGGCTTCAGGGCGTGTCTAGCCTGTGTCACTCAGTCCTGGTCATCAAGACCCCAGCAGCAAGCTAACCTATTGGATAGAGCGTAGGCCCCCTGGTGGTCAATGCACGTCATAGCAAGTGGTTGAACAGCCTTAGCATATCATCAACATATTACGCTTTAATTGGTTGAATGGCTGACACTTAGCATATTAAGCTTTTATTATATAGGGTTCATTTCTGTTCCTTCTCTTTCTCTTCTCATATCTGACTTTATAGTCCTCTCAACATTTTGGCTTATTGTTCAGTTCATTAGATATATTTTTTTAACCTTTCAATTTATTACAATTGATGCATTGCTAACCTTTCTGGCACCTTACACCAAGACCACTTTCTTCAAGGTTTCCTCACTTTCTTTTAGGCCCTCACTGGCAACCTACTCAATTTCTGAAATTCCACTACAATTTATTCAAGGCTCCGTAGACTTTCATTAATACTCTTAAAAGTCCTTACAGCTTTTACCCACTGTCCAGTTCCAAAACACCATCACAATCCAAGTTTTTTTAGGCAGCACACTCCTTTAGATATCAAAATCAGTATTAGCTACCTATTGCTGCATAATAAATTACCCCCACACTTAGCAGCTTCACAAAAGATACATCTCACATAGTTTCTTGGGTTAAGAATCTGGAGCAGCTTAGCTGGGTTGTTCTGGCTTGAGGTTTACATGGGATTATTGTCAAGCTGTATGAAGGCTGGCGCTTCATCTATTTGGAAGCTCAAATGAGACTGGAGGAATCACTTCCAAGCTTATTCATGATTGTTGGTAGGCCTTTGTTCCTCTCTTGTCCAGTGATCTCAGTTCCTTACTGTGTGAGGCCCTTCAAAGGCTATCTGAGTATGCAGTTGAATTTCCCAGACTAAGAAATTAAAGAGCGTAAGGGCATGCACACCCAAGATGTAAGCCAAGTTGTCCTTTATAACCCAATCTTTTCTTTTTTAATAAGGTATAATTGACATAAAAGATTATTAGTTTCAAGTGTACAACATAATGATTCAATATTTGTACATACTGCCAAATGAGTGCCACAATAAGTCTAGTTAACATTCATCACCATGCATAATTACAAAATTTTTTTCTTGTGATGGGAACTTTTTAGATCTCTCTCAGCTTTCAAATATGCAATACAGTGTTATTAAGTATAATCACCATACATTTTATCCCCATGACTTATTTTGTAACTGGAAGTTTGTTCCTTTTTAGTCATTCACCTAATTTTGCAAGTGGCATGCCACTATACATTATACTGAGTGGCCACTTAATTATGATCTCTGAATGCATAATAACCTGGCCACTCAGTGTGCGTGTGTGAGTTAGAAGCCCAGTGCATGAATTCGTGCATGGGTGGGGTCTGGCCAGCCTGGCCAGGGGGAGGGGACATGGGCGGTTGGCTGGTCTGCCTGCTGATCTAATTCCTGGTCGAGTGGACAATCCTATATAATAAGAATAGTATGCAAATTGACTGTCACTCCAAGGCACAAGATGGCTGCCCCCATGTGGTAAAAAATGGCTGCCCCATTGTGGACACAAGGTGGCTGCCACAAGATGGCCTGCAGGAGAGGGCAGTTGTGGAGTGACCAGGCCAGCAGAGGAGGATACTTGGGGGTGACCAGGCTGGCAGAGGACAGTTGGAGCAAACCAGGCAATTGGACTGGCCGGGGAGCAGTTAGGCGTCAATCAGGGTGGAAGGCAGAAGTGGTTAGGGGCAATCAGGTAGAGGCAAGTGAGAGGTTTGGAGCCAGCAGTCCTGGAGTGTGAGATCGGGCCTAAATGAGCGGTTGGACATCCATGAAGAGGTCCCAGATTAGAGAGGGTGTTAGCTGGGCTGAGGGACAACCCCCTCTCACCCGTGCATGAATTTCGTGTACCGGGACTCTAGTTTACATATTAGCCTTTTATTATATAGAATATACACTGAGTGGCTAGATTATTATACGTTCAAAGATCATAATAATCTGGCCACTCAGTGTATGTCCTGATGACTTAATTTTACAACTGGAAATTTGTTCCTTTTTACCCCCTTCACCTAATCTTGAAAGTGGCATGTCATGACATCCTACACAATAAAAAGATAATATGCAATTGACTGAATGGCAGAACAACTGGTCACTATGTGGACAGTGCGCCCCCTAGTGGACAGTGTGCTCCCAAGGGGGAGGGAGCACTGTTCAGCCAGAAGCCCTGAACGGGGCTCACAGCTAGCAAGCGCAGCGGCAGTGGCAGTATCTTCTCCCACCTCTGTGGTAGCGCTAAGGATGTCCAACTGCTGGCAATGCTAAGGATGTCCTAAGCTGACTGTTGAACAGGACATCCCCCGATGGCTCCTGGACTGCGAGAGGGTGTAGGCCAGGCTGAGGGATACTCTTTCCCCCAGTGCATGAATGCCATGCACCAGGCCTCTATATGTTACTAGCTACCCAGACTAATACAATAATAAGACTTTGGTACAATATGGAAGGCGACTACTCAAGGAAGTGGCTACAAGAAGGAGGAAGGAGATCATTAGGGATCATCTTGGAGGCTACTATCTTAGTTTATACGTTCATATTGTTATATACTTAAATTTAATACATATTTTCATTCTTAGAAGAAATTGTTGCTATTTTAAACAGTGTGCCTTAAGATTTATCAACTATATTTACTTTTATCAGAATACATTTTTTTCTATGTCTCCAACCTTCCATATGGAGTAATTTTCCTGCTATTCTGCAAACTGTTTTGCATTTCTTTTAATTCAGGTCTATCAACTTATTTATCTAAAAATAGCTTTTCCTGAAAGATCTTTCCTTTGGTCATAAAATTCTACCGTAGCAGTTATTTTTTTCTCAGCACATTAAAAGTATTTTCTGTCATTTCTTTTGAGAAATCATTTCTTTGTTATATCCTTACTTTGAAGGTAGCATCTTTTTTTCTGGCTACCATTAGGAATATCTTTTTACCTTTGCTTTTCAACAGATTTACCAAGTATGGTTTTGTTTACATATGTTTTTTAGCATGGTATTCACAGAATTTCTTGAGGCTGTAGCATGATACCTTTTACTAGTTTTGGGAAATTCTGAATTAGTACCTTCAAAGGATTACTTTCATCCCATTCTTTACTCCCTTCTTAAGATTTCATATATATGTATGTTAAACTTATTCACTGTATTCAATGTATCCCTTTGCTTTTTTCTGTATTTTCCACTCTTTAATGTGTATATTTTGTACTCATATTATCATTTAGTTTACAAATTGTTTTTTAATGTAGTATTTTATCTAAACATTAAGTCCTTAATTCTTAATTTTTTAATATTATTTTTAGAATTTAATTTGGTTCTTAACAGTCCTGTCCTTCTTTTCAACTCTTTTATATATTTTTTAAATATAATATGCACAATATTTTAAAGTCTCTGACTGATAACTCCATTAGCTGGATTCCCATGGGTCTTTTTATGTTGTCTATAGTTTCTCTTGGATTTTGGTTCCATTGTATTTCCTGCTCAATTGTCTGGTTCTTGTTTTTGTTTTTAAATATATTTTATTGATTTTTTACAGAGAGGAAGGGAGGGGAATAGAGAGTTAGAAACATCAATCAGCTGCCTCCTGCACACCCCCCCACTGGGGATTACCCGCAACCAAGGCACATGCCCTTGACCGGAAGTGAACCCAGGACCCCCCATTTGCAGGCTGACGCTCTATTCACTGAGCCAAACTGGCCAGGACTGTCTGGTTGTATGTGTGTGTTTTGTTTTTTTTTAAATTGAATGTCTAGAAAGAAAACATTTTAGAGGTAATCTGTGGTCCAGAAAGATGATTAACTTGTTTCTGGGTAACAGGCAGAGATATTACCAGCCCTAGATTCCAATCAGAGACTGGTAAAAGTCAAAGTTGGGCTTCATACCCTAAAAGGTCAGTCAATTCCTCAACTGAGATCCACTAGCATCAGAGTCATGTGGGACATAGTATAAATGGAAATTCCCAGACTTACTGATTTAATTTTGGAGGAAGACACATTTTAATAAAAAAATCCAGGTAATTTTATATATAGTAAATTTTGAAAATTTCTTTAAAGTTAAATAAATCCCAACTACCTTATTAAAAAAATATTAGTGTATCATCTCCTTGCAGACTTATTAAGCTTATTTTCTTTCTACCTTTGCAAAGTTTCAGTGATTTTCTTTTTTGCTTTATTTTGCTTATCACGCACCAATTTCAAAAAAGTCCAATAAACCTCTTTGAAAAAGTAATGACAATGAAGTTGTTGGTTGATCTATTTACCATTAATAATAACATTTTGTCTGTATAATATTCCACATTTATTAAGGAAAAAAGTATACCATAAAGGTTAAAGTAATATTATAGTTTTAACATATTACAGACAAGATTTTCCTTTACAATAGAAATAAAGTCCTTCTTCAGGACAGTTGTATAGCTAGTCTATCCTTCAAATGGTCAAAATAGTCAATTCTCCAACAATACAAATAAAATGAGAGACCTTTTTATACATATAAGGCTAACATTCCTAAAGGAAAAGAATCCTAATTTTGAAATGACTGTAAGAAAAAGAAAAGGCTGAGTGAAATCAAGGAAGTATACTTGAATTCATTCAAAGGTACATTCATATTCTATTTAGGAAAGAAGATTCAATGCCATAAATATACAAATACAAATAGTTAATATAGCAATTTCATAGCATCTGTTCCAAATAAATTCCAATATGGTTTGGTTACTAGAGGTATATATCCTTGTGTTACATAATTCACTTTTTTAATTCTTTCAATGTAGAAAAAAGAATCCCCAAATAATTATGCTCAAAGATCCTCATTCTCCTCCAACTTTTTTCCCAGGCTCCTCCTCACTCAAATACGCTATCAAAAAACTGTAATTTTGACAGATCTACTTTAAGTATTGGGTATTATTCTACTATAGGATGACTTTTTAGTTCTGCAAAGTAAAGAAAATTGGTCATTTTTAATTTTTCTAGATTATAATTGTAAAAATTTAAAATAAAGAATAAGAAAGATATCTGCCTATCATCAACAAGTCAACAAACAACAAGTGCTGGCGAAGATGTGGAGAAAAAGGAACCCTCATGCACTGCTGGTGGGAATGCTGACTGGTGCAGCCACTGTGAAAAATATGGAGTTTTTTTCAAAAATTAAAAATGGAACTCCCATTTAACCCAGTAATTCCACTTCTAAGAATATATCCCAAGAAATCAGAAACACCATTCAGAAAGGATATATGCAACCCTATGTTCATAGCAGCACAACTTATAATACCTAAGATTTAGAAACAGCCTAAATGCCTATTAGCAGATGAGTGGATTAAAAGACTGTGGTACATCTTTTTTACACTGCTGTAAAAAAGAAAGAAATCTTACCATTTGCAACAGCATGGATGGACCTGGAGAGCATTATGCTAAGTTAAATAAGCCAGTTGGAGAATGATAAATACCACATGATCTAACTCATTTGTGGAATATAATGAACAAAAATAAATAAATCCAGAGACAGAGATGCATCGAACAGACAGTCAAACATCAAAGGGAAGGGAGGAAAGGGTTGGGGTTTGGAAAGTGGGGGTAATAAAAGATCAACCCAAAAACTTGCATATAAGTATAACCAATGGACGCAGACAGTTGTGGGATTGAGGGCATGTGCTGGGGGATGGGAGTGGCCAATGGGAAAAAAGGGAGACATATGTAATACTTTAAACAATAAAAAATTTAAATTGAAAAAAATATTTCTTGATTGTAATGGACTCTAAAGAAATGCCACTCTTAATTTTTGGGCTGGATAAGTCATTAGTGGTGGTGTTCTGTCCACTGTTTTTATTTTCTCTCTCTGTATGTGTAGTTAAGAAGCTTTTTGAATGGTTCCTAGAAATCAGAATCTTCATTAAGATGGAACTTGCCAGAAAGCTCCAAAGCACAATGATCTTCATCCATATGATCTAATGTTTTGAGCCTTTGAATTCGTTTGGGATGAAAATGGTTCAGTTGGAAGTATAAAATGTGATGAAAATGTAAAAAAAATGATTTTGCTTATTTGTAAAGAATTCTATGCATATACTAAAAACAATTAAATTTTTTACTTCAAAAAGGTGATTTTTATGGGAAAAAAAAGATACATGCATTTTCAGGTTTTTAAAAAATCACATTGCAATGTATTTTTTTTCAAGTTTTACTTTTTCTTATTTTCTAACTGGAGGCCCAGTGTACAAAATTCGTGCGCGGGGTGTCGGGGGGGTTCCCCTCAGCCCATCCTGTACCCTCTATAATCCAGGACTCCTTGGGGGATGTCTGACTGCCAGGATGGGGTCTAAACTGGGAGTCGACATCCCTCTAAAAATCCTGGACTGCTGGCTCCTAATTGCTCACCTGCCTGCCTGCTTGGTTGCCCCTAACTACCTTCCCCCTCCCTCCGCTAGCCTGCACCCTTCACTGTGTGCCGGCCTGATCATCCCTAACTGTCCCCCACTGCCGGCCAAGTCCTCCCAACTTCCCCCTCTGTGCTGGCCTGGTCACCCCTAACTGCCTGTCCCACTGGCCTGGTCACCCCAAACTGCCCCCCCTCTGCTGGGCAGATTGCCCATAACTGCCCATTCCCTGCTGGCCTGGTCACCCCTAACTGGTACTCCCCAGCTGGCCTAGTTGCCCTCCACTGGCCCCCCTGCCAGCCAGGTTGCCACCAAGTGCATCCCCCCACCAGCCTGTTCGACCCTAACTGCTCCTCCACCGGCCTGGGCACCTCTTACTGATCCCCACCCTCCTGTTGGCCTGGCCGCCCCATGCAGCTGTTGTTCAGTTGTTTGGTCATCCCTCACTAACCCTCCTGCCAGCCTGTTCGCCTCACACAGCCTGCTTTTTCAGTCGTTTGGTAATCCCTCACTAACCCCCCTGCTGGCCTGGTTGCCCCATACAGCCTGCTTGTTTAGTCATTTAGTCATCCCTCCTTAACCTCCTTGCTAGCTTGGTCATAGGCAGCCATCCTGTGAGGGCATGAGGGTCAATTTGCATATTACCTCTTTATTATATGGGATTGTTTTCCAAAAAAGTAGTGCTACACAGTGATTAAGAAAATAGGTTGCTTTAGTTTGTAAACTGATATATCTCTCTAAAAGTCCCTGAATCTCTTACTTCTGTTCTCATTTCCTCATCTATAAAATGGAGATAATAATCCTTCCTCACAGGGTTTTCTAAGAGGACTAATTTAGTTAATAATGTATAGTAACCCCCTCTTATCCATGGTGGATACATTTCAGGACCTTCAGTGTATGCCTGAAACCATGAATAGTACTAAACCTATATACTAGTATACTTTGTTTTTTCCTTTATATACATACCTATAATAAAGTTTATTTGTAAATCAGGCACAGTAAGAGATGAACAATAATCAATATAAAATAGAGCACATAACAATATAATGAAATAAATGTTATGTAAATGTGGTGTCTCTCTCTCTCTCTCTCTCTCTCTCTTAACCCATCTGATGATTAAGACTGCTACTAAGTGATTTAATGGGCAGGTAAAAGAAACAGCATGGATATGCTGGACAAAGGGATGATTCACATCCCAGCAAAATGGAGCAAGAAGGTATGAGCCATAGCTGGTTTGGTTCAGTGGATAGAGTGTTGGCCTGCAGACGGAAGGGTCCTGAGTTTAATTTCAACCAAGGGCAGATGTCCAGGTCGTGGCTGGATTCCCAGTGGGGGGCATGCAGGAGGCAGATGATTAGTGATTCTCATCACTGATGTTTCCATCTCTCTCCCCCTTCAATAAAAATAAAATTACAAAACAAGGTGTGAGATTTCAACATACTACATAGAATGGCATGCAACTGAAAACTTATGAATTATTTAATTCTTGAATTTTTCTATTTTATATTTTTGGGTAATGGTTAACTACAGGTAACTGAAACCATGTAAAGCAAAACTGTGAGTAAAGAAGGTTACTTTTATGTGCTTGTAACAGTGGCTGGTATATAGTATGTAACGTTGTTATTGCAAAACATACAGTAACATTTTACAGTTCTTTATTGACAAGGCTTTACAAGTCACTGAATTAACAATAAATTGTGAATTGTTCAGGAAAAACATTTCTAACCAGTTATTTTTAATATGTACCTTTCGTGCTATTGGTTCCTGACCTTCCATCAATGTATACCAGCTGACAAGTTTATTCCAACCCTCAGTTGGCAACAGTATGTAATCCAATTCATCAATAAGATGCTCCTTAAGTGATTGAGCATCACCATCTGTAAAAGAAAAAACAAATTCAATATATAAAAAGAAACAACAGTACATATCTCTAAACACTCTGGTTATATACATTACAAATTACTTAAACTCATGAAAACTAATTAAAATATCTAAATAAGTTTTGAAGAAAGCTCTAAGGAGGCTCACATCTAAATCTATATATTCCAAAATAAATTGTTGCTTTAAAAAGTCCCAATGTTTAACATTAGTCAAGCAACAATGTTTAAAAACATAATTTTTCTTTTATTAGTCTCTAAAAAATATAATAAGGTATAATTGTTAGCCAAGGGGCTTCAAAAAAGAGTGTTTGCCAAATAGTTTCAGTATCAGAGATCCATCATATAGTAATAATGGTCATTCTAGCATTCGCTGATGAAGGAAACTAAAAAAACAAATAAATAACCTTTCACAATGACTCCAAAGCACATGGGGCTGGAAACCACGATGGGAATCACAAGAGGGCATCCTGTGAACCAGCTCATTATTCCAGAAGGCCCATAATCTAGATTCTTCCCTAGAACTAAAGTGGAAGTAGTTTTTCAGATGTGATTCTAATTCTATGATCTATTTTAAAAAATTCTGTTTAAACTAAAAATTTAATACAGGGCAGGCCATACATCTTGAATTATACCTACATCACAGACCTACTTGGAGATTCACTTACTATCATCTGGTCCTTTACATCAATTTTCAAAGTACAGACACAGAAATAGTTTATTAAGTTACAGATAACATAAAGGGGATGATTCTCTCATTCTGAGCCCGTCTTAAGTGATCAAGCATGGAAAAACAAAATGCTCTTGGTAAAATATCAATAATAAGAACAAACTATTCTTATTAGATATAAAAATATAAATTAAGCAGGATGCAGAATAAATAAGAGGTTATTTTTCTATCTAACATCAATCTAGATCACCACAGAGTCTACTGAATTTGAAGAAATATGTTTTATATAGAGCAGAAATGGAAAAATTGCTGGACTTCATAATATGGACCTCAATAGTAGATGTAAGTGAAGTATTACTTTTTAAACTCAAGTTTTTTAAACCTTACTTGTCATTTTTCAATTCTTGATGAAAACTGAAATTTGCAACACAGTTTCAGAACATTCTGAAGATGAAAAACAACACTATATGGGTAATGTACTATGATATATAATGTAGCAGATAACTATGTTATCTAATCACTCCTCAAAGCAATCCTATAAAATAGGTATTTTCCTTTTAGATTCGAAAATATATTCAAGGAAAATGAGTAACTTGCCCAAGATCATATATCCAGAAAATTGCAGGGATAGTAAAAAATGTTGTTATAGAAAATCCTTTTATTTCAATTAATTTTCTACTATTATGCAATATCTCCATTTTTATTAGTAAACAGATCTAGGTATTTTTAACTTGCCCAAGGTCACATAGACAGAAAATCAGTGAGACAGGATTTAAATCCTTTTACTCTATCATCTACCACTTTCTTTCACTGTAACAAAATGTTTCGAAGAAAACTTAGAAAAAAAAGTTTAAAGTTAAGTCTTCAATGCTGTTTTCCACAATAATTCGAGAGTTGAAGCAAATGATTTTATTATATACCAGAAGGTACACAGTTATTTGTATCTAGTAGTCAAAATAAAATGGTTATATTTAAAGGAAGAAAATACCCCTAAACACAGAATAGCTGATATTTGTTACTTTTGTGTTTACTAGCATATAATTGATATACAATAAACTGCACATATTTAAAATGTACAGTTTGATAAGTTTTAACACATCAATACCAGTGTGAAACTTTTACCACTACCAAAATAATGAACATATCTATCACCTGCAAAGTTTTCCTTGTAGATTTTGTAATCTCTTTTTTCTGTTTATCCAAGTCAACCTTCCTATTGTTCAGTAAACCACTTATTTGTGTTTTGCAACTACAGACTATTTTGCATGTTCCAAAACCGTATATGAAAATTGTGTGTGCTTTATGCTACCATAGGCAAATCTGCATTTTCTAGAATCTTAGCTAAAAATACTATGTACTGTTTTAGTCAGCTTTGTTTATGCTGCATAATTTTCTTGAGATCCATTCTGGATTTTATGAATCAATGAGAGGCCTGGTCCATGGATTTGTACACTGGTGGGGTCCCTTGGCCTGGCCTGTACCCTCTTGCAATTTGGGATCCCTAGGGGGATATCAGACTGTCAGTTTCCACCTGATCCCCATGTACCAGGCTTCTAATATGCATATAAGATCTTCGGTGCATCTCTTCCCATCCTCCTCTCTTCCCCTTCCCTCAGAGATTTATCACCATGTTTCCATGCTGGTGCATTGAGCATCTGTCCTCAGTGGTCAGTATGGTCAGTGTGTGTCACAGCGGCGGGTTGACTGATCACTTAGGCTTTTGTATATATATTGACAAATAGTTCACTCCTTTTAATTGCTCAGTAGAATTTCATTATAGAGATATATCTGTTTATCCATTCAACTGTTGATGGGCATTTTGGGTTGTTTCCAATTTTTCCTATTACAAATAATACTGCTATAAACATTTGTGTACAAGTTTCCATATAAATATATACTTTCACTTTTCTTGGGTGAATTCCTAACAATGGAATGGTTGGTTGCTATGGTAAATATACTTAGTGTTTCAGAAAACTGCCATACTATATAATTACCAGAAAGTGTATTAAAGTTCCACTTACTCCACATCCTTGTCAACACTTGGTATGGGATCAGTCTTTTAAACTTTAATTATTTTAATACATGTATTGTGGTTTTAATCTTCATTTCTTTAATGACTAATAATGTTGAATATCTTTGCATGTGCTTTTTGATAACTTCTCTGGTGAAACATCTGTTCAAATCTTTGCCCACATTTTCCACTGGCCTTTATTAATGCAAAGATCCAAGAATGTAAATATACGTTAGTACTCCCGAACTTAAAAAGGTCTATATCCATTAGGAAAAACAATATAAAACACAACATTTCCCCCAAATAATAAGGTAGCACTTTCTAACTTACATTCTTCATTTGAAGATTTAAATAATAAACCTTATATCATCATAAATGAAAAGCAAAACTTGTCACGATACAAGCTAATTTACAGAATAATCTTGAGTTCGTTATATCAAATCTACAATACAAAGAAATTTCTAGTTTATCAATTTATGTACTAATATAAACATTTCTGTGTTCCATACATTGATTATAACTATTTGAAAGAAACATATTTAAATTTTGTTTGAAAGAAGAAAATAATACCTTTGAGAAGTCCAGAGTTATCAATGGGTCCAGGGTATACATTTTGATCTCCCATCTGGTATTTGTCCCAACTGTCAAAGCCAACATATTTTTTCCACTGTTTGAACCAGCGACTATCAACGAGGTACCTAAAAAAGAAAAATTGGTAAAGGAAAACCTGGAACCATAGGAACAGCACAGAAGTTCATTTTAATGAACTTTGGATTTTAATGGACAAAATTTGTGGTCTATATATATGTGAAAATTAACACTTTGTTAATTTTAAAATGCTTTGAACCAAGATTTGCTTATAATTAAATTAACAGGTTATTTTTATTATTAATTCACAATTCTTTTTAATAAATTTTAGCGAACTGGTCATATGTTGGAAAAAACACTATAGCAATTTCGCTGACATAAATATTACATATCTACAATTCATACTCAATTTTAATTACACACAAGTCTACACAAGTAAAAATAGGTAAACTAATTTATAAGTTTTTTAACATATGCATTCTGAAAGCCTACTTTATTATATAATGGATGTTTAGCTTTAAAGTACAAGCCCTCACCTGTATTAGTCTGTTATATCGAGATTTTACTAAACTTCATTTTATATATATTAAAGTATGTACCTACTTCAAAGATTATCAAGAATAATTTTAATGTCACAGTATTTTAAAGAAAAATACTTCACTTGTATAAAGTATTATTTCTATTATTCTATATATCTACTATTAGATAATAAGTATAAACATACAAATTTTTAAAAATTCCTTATAGCACTTTTAAAAAACTACAAATATCTCTTTATTAAAATATTTGCCAGCTGAAAATTCAAATAATATTCATAAAGATCAAAACAAATTTTAAAATGTAATGTGATAAAATATAACAAGAAAAATGGTCCTTTTGCAAAACACTTACAAATACCATCTGTTAATTACATATGCTTTAGTGTATCTTTTTGGGAGTAAGAAAAGCAATTATTAAAGGTTTGCAAAATTGATTATAATTATTATCAAAGTTTTTTTAAACTTAACAAATAATTAATTTCTTTGCCCAAACTGTTAATAACAACTACACTGTCTCCAACTGTTTCTCATATATTAGTATAATCTACTAGGATAAGCAGGATTGATATAAGATTAATTTTTATAAGTGTATTTAATTATGTTTATCTTATTTTCAAAAAAATAAAAAAAATTAGATTCTCATTACAGAAAAAAGTAAAATAATGGTTTTCTAGTAAAGAGAGCATAAAAAAAATCATAAGCCTAAAGAACTTTATAAATTTATTCTGACTATATTATACCTACTATGAAATACTGCTTTGTCACTAGTTTATAATTCTCTTCCAAAAATATTCCCCCAACATTTAACCAGGTTCAATCACAAATAAAATGAAAAGTAAAGGTTAACAAGACATGTAAATAAGTTTTTAGATCATTCTGGTGTTTTTGTGCTTACTATATATAGCACTATAAGAATATCTGAAAATCTCTGCAAATATATCAACCTAACGAAACATCACATTCTTAAAGAATACTCAGAAAATTTAATTCCTTAGAAGTAGATATGAAAAAAAAGTGGATATGGAAGACTTTCTATATATCAATACTCCAAATCCACTATTAAGGTTGTGCAACTAAGAGCCCCCAAATCATAAAATTTGAGATTTATGAGAAAAAAAAATGTTATGAGACTAACTCATAAGAGAAGCCTATTTCTAAAACAAAATACAGCGTACCTCAAGATACGAGTGCCCTAACATACAAGATTTTTGAGATACGAGCCATTGAGCGAGCGATTTTTGTTTTGAAATACGAGCAACATTTGAGATAGGAATAATCGCGCAGATCGGCCAGTTGCACACGACCCACCAGTTTACCGCGACTTGAGCGCCTCGTAGTTTCCCATGCCTCAAGATTATTAAACACGTATCTTGAGGTACCACTGTAGTTTAGAATAGCATTGAGTTTATATGTTAAGTTGATAATAAACAAACAAAATTACACTAAATTATATTTCACCCATCAAAAAATTTTTACTTTCTCCTTTGCAATTTAAACAAGTATTTCAGACATTTCATTTGCTTTCTTTGCAAAAAAAATGTCACACAAAATGGTCTTTCCCTTATTCCATTCATCTTCATTTCATCATTGTTCCAATTTCACAGTGTCTTAATTAGTTTAATCCTGATATATTTTAAGGCAAGTTCCCCCAACTTGTTTGTGTTGCAAATCGCTTAACTATCTTTGGCCATCTGCTCTTCCATATGAATTTTATAAACAGCTTATCAAGTTACATTCACACAACAACCAACAAAAGACAGTTCAAGATTTTGATTGAAATTGTGTTAAATTTATAGATTAACAATCCAACTATATAAATAAAAGCCCAAGCGACTGAACAACAGGTTGCTATGACATGCACTGACCACCAGGGGGTGGACACTCAATGCAAGAGCTCCCACAGCCAACCTCTAGCAGCTGGCCAACCTTCCACAGTCCCTCCCCTCGGATGACCAACCTCTTGTGGCCCCTTCCCTCAGCTGGCTAATACCCCATGGTCCCTTCCCCTGGCAGTCTGCCAACCTCCAGTGGTCCCTCCCTGGCCAACTTCCTGCTGACATCCTCTCCCCCCACCTCCCCGAATGAATCGGCCCTGATCCCTGAGAGGCCAAGGTACCTACCCAGGCACAAATTCATGCACTGGGCCTCTTGTAATATTATAATTTAAAATGCAATTTATAAAATTTACCATATTTTCCAGCATATAAGACAACTTTTTAACCCAGGAAAATCTTCTCAAAGTTGAGGGTCATCTTATACACCGTGTGTCATCTTATAGGGCGAGTATATCCCAAACTCTATATTTTAATTAGAAAAGTTGGGAATCATCTTATACACCCAGTCGTCTTATATGCCAGAAAATACAGTATTTTAGAAACTATTAGTGGAATAGTATCAAAATTATATTTAAGTTATTTCTAAATAATGGAGCTTTATCTCCCCAAGTATTTAATATATTCTTCACAGTTATAGTGGAGGTTTGCAATAGGCAGTGTTCATCTGCTGCCATACATAACATGGTATCATTATGAGAGGGCACTCTCCCATTTGATGACTATTTGGCTGCTTTCAACACTATCTTCAATTGCAAAGGGGCATCATACTTATATTATAGACCATCTATATCTTACTTATTGTAGTAAAGAAACACGAGAGAAGTAGAAAAAATGGGAGCATCTATTACAGAAATAATGTGTAGTCTTCTTAGGTTTACTCACAAAAGACAATTAGATAAGTAGTCAAATCAAAATTTATTTTAAGATATTTATACATATTTGTTATACTGTAAAAATTCTACTTCTAATCTATGAATCTGCTAAAATCTCAATTCCTCAACTTGACCTGACAAAAGCCTAGAAGAGAATCAATAGCTCACCAAGCTTACAAATGAATGAACAAAGACCTGAATTTATACATTCTCAACAGCATTCTTAATCCCTGGTATACTCTTAGGGTCCAGATAAGCCCAATTTTAGCTTCTGAGTCTCTCTTTTGAATAGTTATAACTATTTGCAAAGACTGCTATTTCATGACTTTTATTCTTCATAAATACAGTGGTACCTCGAGATACGAGTTTAATTCGTTCCATAACCTTGCTCGTATATCAAGTTGCTTGTATCTCAAAGCAAATTTCCACACTGAAATCAACTGAAATGCCGTTAATCGTTCCAGCTTCCAAAATGCCACTCCAATTGTTCTTGTTACGTGTTTTTGAATAAGAAAAATGTATTTATAAATGACAAATATTGTATAAAAACATAATAAAAGAATATAAAGGAATAAACTGGTTTTATAAAGTGTATTTACCTACTCGTTACACTCTTAATGCTACACTTTATCCCTAAACTGAATGTAACTTAACTAATCTTCACTGAACTTAATTGCTACTGGTCTTTGCATTTTTGGCCGATTTCAAAAAAAAAAACGTGTCCAATGAGGTTTGCCTCTTCCTCCCTTTCAGAATGTTTCTGAAATGGGTGAGGCAAGTTTCATTGAACAGCTCCGATGCACCACCAGTAGCAACTTTTTCGGGGTGTTTCTTTTCCACTAAGTGTGACACCCTCTCCCACATTCCTAAGATCTCCTTTATCTCACTTGTAGAGATCTCCTCCACCTCTGACTCCTCCTCGAAACCAAGTTCTTGGAGAACCTCCGCATGTTGCTGAGACTGCAACTCTTGTAACTCCTCCCTGGTGAGTTCCAGAGAGTGCTCCTCGACGAGCTCATTCACGTCTCTCTCATCCACCTCCAGGCCCATGGATTTTCCCAGAGACACTATCTCCTTCTCCACTGGCACCTCGGGTTCGAATCCTTTGAAGGTCCTTTCGGCTACAGCCTCAGGCCACAGCTTCTTCTATGCAGAGGTCAAAGTCCTCGTTGTAACACCCAGCCAAGCCTGATCAATAATTCTGAGGCATATCACGATGTTAAAGTAGTTCTTCCAGAACTCTCGAAGTGTGAGGTTTGTGCTCTCCATCACCTCACAGCAGCGCCGGCACAGGTGCTTGATGTACAGCTTTTTAAAATTGGAAATCACCTCCTGATCCATGGGCTGCAGGATAGGAGTGGTGTTGGGAGGTAGACAACCTTTATAAACTTGAACTCTTCGAGGAGTTCATCGAGGTTTGGTGGGTGAGCAGGAGCATTGTCGTGGACGAGGAGGGCTTGCATGGTTAGGTTGTTTTCCTGTAGATATTTCTTAACAGAAGGGCCGAAAACCAGGTTTACCCACTCCACAAAGAACTGTCTGGTGACCCATGCCTTCGGGTTTGCCCTCCACATAACTTGCAGTTTATCTTTTAAAATCTTATGTGACTTATAGACTCTGGGGTTTTCCGAATGGTATACAAACAGAGGCTTGATCTTGCAGTCGCCACTCCCATTGGCGCACAGTGCGAGAGTTAGCCTATCCTTCATGGGTTTGTGGCCTGGCATCGCCTTCTCCTCTGCCGTTATATAAGTTCGGCATCTTCTTCCAGAAAAGCCCTGTCTTGTCACAGTTGAAGACTTGCTGGGGGATATATCCATTGGCTTCTATCAGTTTGGAAAAAGTTTTGAGGTAATCCTCAGCTGCCTTCACATTCGAACTTGCTGCCTCACCATGCCTGACGATGGAGTGAATGCCGGACCTTTTCCTGAAGTTATCAAACCAGCCTCTACTGGCTTTAAATGAGTCTTTCGATGCTTCGTCCATGGAAGTGTGTGGGGTCTGCTCCAGCAAATCATGGTAAATCACTCGCGCCTTCTCACATACGATGCCCTGTGTTAATGTACCTCCTTTAAGCTGCTTCTCGGTCACCCACACCATCAGTAGATTCTCCATCTTTTCATGGAGAGAGCTACGGAGCTTAGAAATTATTGTAACGCCCTTAGCTGGTGTTATACCCTTTATTGACTCCTTCTGTTTAAGCACAGTGCATGTGGTTGAAGTACTACGCCCGTATTGCCTCGCCAAGTCAGCCACTCGCACATATTTTTCTATGATTTCACGCTTTAATTCAATAGACATCATCCTCTTCTGAGCACTGACCTTTCCACTCGCTTTCTTCAGACCCATGGTTATAAAAAGAAATGTGATAAAAGTATGTAAATGCACAAAAGATGATTTGACAGCGAGGTAAACAAGCACATTGACTGAGGCATGGAAACTATGAGATGCTCAAGTTGCGGTAAACTGGTGGGTTGTGTGCAGCCGGCCGATCCGCACGATTACTCGTATCTCAAATGTTGCTCATATTTCAAAGCAAAAAATCGCTCACCTGACGGCTCGTATCTCAAAAATCTCGTATGTTAGGGCACTTGTATCTCGAGGTACCACTGTAGTCATATTTTAGGATAAAGTTAAATTCTTAACATTGCCTAACAGTTCTTTTTAAATAATAATTTAATAAAGCCATAATAATTAAAATTATGATATTTTAATAATCAACATATAAACCAAGGAGACAACCAAGTCCATTAGCAGGACCAAAGGACACATAAGAATTCAATCTATCTATATAAAGAGGAAATATGCAAATGACAATCACGAAAATGGTGGCGCCCACAGTGGAGGTGGGGTTTCCGTAACACAAGATGGCTCCACCCACAGCAGAGGCTGAGTTCCTGTAACAAGCCTTAATAAGCAATCAGTAGGGACCTGAGCCCTGCACCTCCCCCATCACCCCTCTACCACCCAGTGGGGCTTGATGGGGAACCTGAGGCCACGCTGCCTGCCAGGTGGGACTTGATGGGGGACCTCAAGGTGTATCCCCTGCCCTGATGCTGGGCTGGGGGACCTCAGGCTGCTCCCCCTGCCCCGGACTGGGAGAACTCCGGCCATGCCTCCCACCCCATGCTGGGGCATCTCAGGCCGTGCTCCCACTTCAATGCTGGGGGATCTCAGGCTGCACCCCCCACCCCCTGGGCCAGGGGACCTGAGGCCACACCCCCTGCACAGCAGGCCTTGACAAGGGACTTCAGGCAGCATCCCCCCAGGCAAGGCTTGATAGAAACCTCAAGGTGTACCCCAGACCCAGTGCTGGGCTAGAGGACCTCAGGCCATGCCTCTGACCCTGGGCCAGGGAATCTTAGACAGTACCCCCTGCTCAGGGAGGCTTGATGGGAGACTTAAGGTACGCAACCCCTGATCGGTGGGGCTTAATGTGGGACCTTAAGCCATGCCCTCCTCCCCAGCGCTAGGGGACCAGAGGCCGAGCCACCCGCCCCGGCACCGGGCCTAGGGACCTCAGCCACACCCCGTTCCCTAGCTCCAGGGGACCTGAAGGTGCATAGGGGATCTGAGGCTGTGTCCTCTACCCTGTAGGGCTTGAGGAGAGCCCTGAAGCTGCATCTCCCAACCTGGCGGGGCTTGACAGGGGACCTGAGGCTGTGCCCCTCACCTCGCACTGGGTGAAGGGACTTGAGGTGCGCCCCCAGCCCAGTGGGGTTGATGGGGTGGAGCCGAATGGGTCTGGGTCTCATGTGATTTTGTGTATGTGGGCAGGGACTTGGCTCTGGATCCTGTGGCACACCCCAGATTCTGACTAGAGGAAGATTTTCATATACATTTTATTAATTTTCTTTCATCTCTGATACTTCTATTATAGAGAAAGGGCAAATAGCAATATTAAAATATTTACTCTAATTCCCTTTTAATGTGCACAAATTTCATGCACCAGACCACTAGTATATGATAAAGGAGGTATTATAAATTAAGGTGTCATAAATTACCAAATGGTGTTATAGAAAATGGCTATTTGAGAGTTAATTCTGGATGGATAAACTAGTGTATTCAAGTTAATATGTTAATAATCATAGTTCTATGAAGAACCATTTATTAAGCACTTAAGCTGTGAGTCAGCACTGAGCCAAAGAATTTACTTTCATTACCTCATTTAATTCTGATAACTTTCTACGAAGTACCACTTTTTTTTTTAATATATGTATTTTTTATTTGATCTGCTCCTCCCTACCTTTCTAGTTTCAGCTAGTACCATATATCTTTGTGCAGAGATCTAGCTACAAGAATATTCTTTCTGTTTCTGGACACACAATTTTCTGCCTAGAATATTCTATTGCTCTCAATACCTAGTCAACTATCACCTTATAGAGAGCCTAAATGTCATTTTTTTGAAGACTCCTTCCATAAGCTTCTATTTCCTCTCAATTTGGAAAAACCTCAGATTACTATATATCGAAACTCTTCCTTATATTATAGAAATTACTTAATAACAAAATAATTAACATTTGAATTTCCTCTTGTGCCAGGCACATACTTTAATATATTGACTCATTTACTCTGTCCAAGGAAGTAGGTATTATTAAAATTTCCTAGGCACAAAGAAATTAATACCCAAGGTTACAAGGCAAGTGCCAGTCCTGTGATTAAGAAAATGTGATACTGGCATAGGGAGAAGCAAAAAGGACTAATGAAAACAGCACAAAGAAACAAAAATCAGAATCATATATGTAAAACTCTGATGTATGCCAAAAGCATTATTACTAACTAGTGGGGAAAGATCTGGCTATGTATTTGAGAAAAAATTGAAGCTCTGCCTTCCTGAATATTTTTGTTGTTGTTGTTTCTCACCAGCATATAAAAGGGCCATTTATTTCCTCCTTTCTTCCCAAACCACTTCCCATCTCCCATACCTATCTACTCCCATTTTTCTGACTTGTCTGTGTAGCCAAGCTAGTCCTTCTCCAATACTCATTTACTTTTTATTTTCTTTAAAAATCTTTACTTTTGAGATTATTATAGATGTCTCCCCTTTAACCCCCTAGTTTGTCCCCCTTCCCTCCCCAACTGACCTGAATCCTGCCCACCCCAGGCCTTCACCACCCTATTGTTTATGTCCATGGATTATATAAGTTCTTTGGTTAATCTCTTCCTGTTCCCACTCTCTTCCCTCTGAGATTCTTCAGTCTGTTCCATGTTTCCTTGCCTCTGGTTCTATTTTATTCATCAGTTTATTTTGTTCATTAGATTTCTTGTTCATTTATTTTAATTTTTAGACTTAATTGTTGATTACCATTTTATTATTCATATTTTTACCTTTTTTCTCCTCCTCCTTCTTAAAGAAGATCCTACAACATTTTATGTAATACTGGTTTGGTGGTGATGAAATTCTTTTAGCTTTTTCTTATCTGGGAAGTTCTTTACATGTCCTTCAATTCTAAATGATAGCTTTGCTCGGTAGAGTAACCTTGGTGTAGGTCCTTGCTTTTAATCACTTTGAGTATTTCTTCCCAATCCATTTTAGCCTGAAAAGTTTCTGTTGAGAAATCAGCTGACAATCTTATGGGTCCTTCCTTGCAGGTAACTAGCTGCTTTTCTCTTGCTGCTTTTAAGATTCTCTTTGGCTTTCACCTTTGGCATTTTAATTATGATGTGTCTTGGTGTAGGCCTCTCTGGGTTCATTTTGTTTGGGACTTTCTGACCTTACTGGACTTGTATGTCTATTTCTTTCCTTACTGGACTTGTATGTCTATTTCTTTCATGTGATTAGTAAGTGTTCTGTCATTATTTTTTCAAACAGGTTTTCAATTTCTTGCTCTCTTTCTTCTCTCAGTACCCCTGTAATGTGAATGTTGGTATGCTTGAGGTTTTCCAATAGGCTCCTTATGCAATCTTCATATGTTTTGGACTATTTTTCTTTTTGCTCTTCTGATTGGGTATTTTTTCTTCCTCATATTCCAAATCACTGATTTGATTATCAGTGTCGTCCGTTTACTCTACACTTGATTCTGTGTAAATTATTCTTCATTTCAGTTAGTGTATACTTAATTTGTGAGTGCTCCTTTTTTTTTTTCCAGGTAGTCAAACTAGTTTTTTATTTTCCTCCAGAAATATGTTCTGATTATCAACTTTTAATGACTTAAAGAAACATGTTTAGAGTCAAACAATTTAACTTAATACACATATAGTAAAGACCCATATATTTTTAAAATGTTCAGGACCTTCTGGAGTTACAGATACTCCATTAGGAAATTGAATAATTAAGCTGCATAATTACAGTATGTACAATTTACCAGGGATTTGGTGGCTAAGTGCAGTTTTTTTCTCACTGTGATAGCCTATTGAGAAAACAGTCTTTTCTCTATAGGGAAAGAAAGGTATGGAAATCACATGAGAAATATTTTAAAATATTTTTAGCAAAATAATCCACACCATATCAAAATCCTTTAGAACACAGTTAATCATAGTAAGGAAGAAAATTGAAAAAGAGAATTCTCTTTTGTTGAGGATATAACGTAAAGGTGAGCACAACTTAACAGGTATATCACAGAAAGTCATAATATCCATCTTCCAGTAAATTTTAAATTAGCAAATAATTTTCCAGTGACTCTTTGATTGGTAGGCAAATGTAAAGCAGATTCCTATACACATTTGAAAGACAGCTAGAAAATACATTAAAATATTAAATTTAAGATGTATAGTAAGGTGCATATTTTTTAGATACAGGGCAGATTTATCTTGCTTTAATTAAAAATACTTTTTCATGCATTTTAATGATCACATGAAAAAGACACATATTTTATTTTCATTACTAACCCCAAGGAAGGAAGAACAAATAGGGAATAGGCCTCATAGCTTAGGAATCAAACTACATACCTTTCACAATTGCAAATGGCAAGTAATGGAAGAAGTCCAGGATACTAGTCTTATTCAGTTTAAACCATATAAAATAGATATAACATTTGGGCAATTGGCACAGCTGAGAACCATTTTTAAATTGTATGACTTTCAGCTCCCACACTCGTTTAAACAAACAAAATTTATACCCACCACGTAAAAACTTTCAGTTCAACATATTAGCTTTCAGATCAATATATGCCAATATACAGGGGCATTGTGGTTTCACTGCTCAAGAAGCTCCATTCAGCAGAAGAAAAAATGGTAAGTTCTATGTACTATTGTCTTTCACTGGAACTTATTAACTGATAAAAGGAAAAATGTAGAATTCCATCACAATGGAATGTGAGAGGTACTGGCATTTCCCCTTTGCCATTACAATTATTCTTCGGATGAAACTTGGGATTGCAAATTTAGATGAACTTACCACAGTTTCAACCTTCATAAATGAGATAAAGTTTACAATAGGCCAGAAACCCCAAGCAGCTGTTGGGAGTAAGAGAGCAATAAGGACAGATGAAAACAGATTCACCGCATTGTTATCAAGAACTGGTTTCCCTGCTATGTGATTTGCCTCATTCACTGGGCTGTTGACCACCATGCCAGTGTTTTCATCCAAATCTTTAAATTGCATTGTAGCTCCTAATTATGAGTCCATAATTGATCCTAATAATCCAGCCAGACCCCCAAAATGCAATAATTGGCCACTGGGAAGCAGAAATGTCCAAATCATTAACAAAAACCAATTGTGTGAGTGTAGGCAATGCCCACAAAAGTACCA
>PVJN01028281.1:0-27310 GCA_004026805.1 Lasiurus borealis | reverse complement strand
AGATAAATAAATTCCAACAAAAATGGTGGCAGCCACTGAGCTGGAGAGAGCAGGAGGCTAGGCTTGCCCCCAATGATGGAGGAAGCCAAGCTTTCCACAGCCCTGGCCTGCCTTGGCCTTCACTTAAAGTTTCAATTATAGAAGGTAAATAAATCCCAACAGAAATAGATGCAGCCAGAGGCTTGGCTCCACTCAAGGCTACAAAGTTTCAATTGAACCAGCTTTCACTGATCCCAATATCCCTAGAAATTATCACTGTTATGAGTAATAAATCCCAGATACCAGAGCCTCTGCTTGGGTCACTGGGAGGCATGGCTGGCCTGCAAACCACCAAAGGCTCCTCATTCAGGTCGCCCCATGCCCCAAGGAAACCCCAACTCTGATCTGGGACACCTTCAGGGCAAACCAGCTGGCCCCTACTCATGTACCAGGCCTCTATTTTATCTAATAAAAGAGTAATATGCAGATTGACCATCATTACAACAAACAGGATGGCTGCCCTCATGTGGTCAAAGATCCTGCCTCCATGGGGACACAAGATGGCCACCATAAGATGGCCAGCAGGGAGGAAGGTCAGTTGTGGGTGATCAGGCCAGCAGGAGAGGGCAGTTGGGAGGGACCAGGCCTTCTAGGGAGGGCAGTTGGGGGCAATCAAGCCTTCAGGGGAGGGCAGTTAGGAATGACCAGGCCAGCAGAGGTGAGAAGTTGGGGGTGACCAGGCCTGCAGGGAAGGGCAGTTGTTGGGGGGGGCAGGCCTTCAGGAGGCAGAGCTGTTGGGGGGAGGGCCAGGCCTGCAGGGGAGGGAAGTTAGGGGCAAACAGACTGGCAGGGGAGCAGTTAGGCATCAATCAGGCTGGCAGGTGAGTGGTTAGGCGCAAACAGGAAGGCAGGCTGGTGAGCAGTTGGGAGCCATC
The DNA here is from genome assembly GCA_004026805.1 of Lasiurus borealis. Classification (NCBI taxonomy): domain Eukaryota; kingdom Metazoa; phylum Chordata; class Mammalia; order Chiroptera; family Vespertilionidae; genus Lasiurus; species Lasiurus borealis. Next base: position 26,396 of record PVJN01028281.1, on the reverse strand, counting down.
AGTCCTGGATTGTGAGAGGGATGTCCGATTGCCCATTTAGGCCTGATCCTAGTGGGGGTTCCATATTGGAGAGGGTGCAGGCTGGGCTGAGGGATATCTCCCCTCCCTATGCACAAATTTTGATAATTTCTAAGGATATTGGGATCAGTGAAAGCTGGTTCAGTTGGCTTAGGGGTGGGTCTTGGGGAGAGTTCTCAATAGGCTTGGAGTTTGTGAAGTTTGGATTGACCTCAAGCACCAAAAGACATGACATGCACTGGTCTTCTTATCTTGGTTGCCCAGATATGGTGTGGGTAGGAAAGAGTGATTTAAATGATGTCAATAATCAAACATTAAAAATGAAGTCAGCCTCTTTATTACAGAAGAACACCTACCAATGTGATCCTATGGCTTGGCAATATTTGCTGAAATAATATACTTAACAATGATTGGCTAAGACCACTGCCTTTTCCTCTTCAAATTTCCTTCTGTCTTATTTCCCCTTATGTCTAGTAGCATTGTAAATGATGCTGCAGGCATTTTAGAGAAGAGATTATGAGAATTTGAGATGGGAATATGTTTAGTTAGGATATAGTAGGATATATTTGTGTTAGTCACAATCATTTTTATGTATATTTAAATTATTGTTAGCTTTCCCAGTGTAAAAGAAGCTCCTAGAAATAATTCTATTGTTCTCTGTGTTAACCTACCTGGCATTGTAATGCAAATGTGCAGGGATAAAGGTAAGAACCTATCTGAAGGTACCTCGCACCAAAAGAAATTTGGGTAGAGGAAGATAAATACTGTTTGAAAGGTACAGAGTCACAAGTGAGTCTGTGCAAAGTTCTTCACTCATTAAATATGTAAAATTATAAATATGTAAATTATAAAATATGTAAAAATTATAAACTATAAAATTTAGTTTTCACTGATGCCTAGTCAAAATGGATTAATAATATCAAAGTGGGCATTTCATAGTTTTAATATCCATAGGTTTATGGGCTAGCAAATGTTTAGATAAAACATGTGATGACCTGAGTTTAAATCTCAGCTTTGACACTTTTAGGCTGTAAAATGGGAGATAATAATAGTTTTGAGGATTAAGTAAGTTAATATTTATAAAGCTCTTAGTAATTAGCAATACTGTACAAATGTTAAATAAAAAAATTGTTTCTTAGCCTCTTTTTCTCAGGGTCCTGGGTTTGATTCTGGTCATGCGCATGTATTTTGATTGTAGGCTTAATTCTCAGCCTGGGCCAGTATGCATGCAGGAGGCAGCTAATCAATGTGTCTCTCTCACATCTCTTACACTCTCTCTAAAATTCAATGGAAAAAATATACTCAGGTGAGGATTAACAAAAAATTGGGCCAGTGATGGCATATGTAGATTTTCTCTGTCCTGTCTGTCTACACAGTGGTACTGAGTTGTCTGTTAAATGAGATGCTCAAGTTTCTCAGACATAGCATTTTTTCTTCCATTTTGTGGCTTTTTAATTATTAATTTTGATCAAGGTAATATTTTTTCCTGAATCAAATGCTACTGTAAGGCGAAAAGTAGCTTTCCCACTCCACCCTTGCACATTCCAGCCTGCTGCTCAGAGGCAATTCTTTCCACTCTTTCAGCTATTTCTTCAGTTTGCCTCTATTTTATTTATTTATTTATGTATTTATGTATTTATGTATTTATTTATTTATTTAATCCTTTACTGTTTAAAGTACTACATATAGTATATGTTTTCTTTTTCCCCTATTGACCTCTCTCTGGTCACTCCCCCAGCCTGTTCCTCCTCTGCCCATGCACACATACCCTCACTGCCCTAGTTTCCGTGTCCATTCATTATGCTTATATACATGCATACAAATCCTTTGATTGATCTCTTACCCTCCTTCTCCAACCTACTCCTGAAGCTTGATGGTCTATTCGATGCTTCTCTGTATCTGTATCTATTTGTGTTCATCTGTTCATATTGCTTATTATATTGTACAAATGAGTGAGATCATGTGATATTTATCTTTCTCCGACTGGCTTATTTCACTTAGCATAATGATCTCCATGTCCATCCATGCTGTTGAGAATTTTAAAAGTTCTTTATTTTTTATAGCAGCATAGTATTCCATTGTATAGATGAACCACACTTTTTAATCTACTCATCTGCTGATGGGCACCTAGCCTATTTCCAAATCTTAGCTATTGTAAATTGTGCTGCTAGGAACATAGGGGTGCAAATATCCTTTCTGATTGGTGCTTCTGATTTCTTTGGAAATATTCCTAGAGGTGGGATTACTGGGTCAAATGGGAGTTCCATTTTTAATTTTTTGAAGAAACTCCACACTGTTTTCCACAGTGGTTGAACCAGTCTGCATTCCCACCAATAGTGAAGGAGGGTTCCTTTTTCTCTGCATCCTCTCCAGCACTTGTTATTTGTCGATTTGATGATGATAGCCATTCTGATAGGTGTGAATGGTATCTGATTGTCATTTTGACTTGCATCTCTTGGATGATTAGTGACTTTGAACAAGTTTTCATATGTCTCTTGGATTTTGTATGTCCACTTTAGATAAGTGTCTATTTAAGTCCTTTGCCCATTTTTGATTGGATTGTTTATCTTCCATTTGTTAAGATGTATGAGTTCCCTGTAAATTTTGAAGATTATCGTCTCCATATTTTAAAATCTTAAGGGTAACAGTGATGTTAAAAATTGTGTTCTTTGAGCCCAGCTGGCATGGCTTAGTGGTTGAGCATTGATCTATGAACCAGAAGGTCACAGTTTTATTCCCAGTCAGGACGTGCCCGGGTTTAAGGCTTGGTCTCCAATATGGAGCATGCAGGAGGCAGCCAATCAATGATTCTCTCTCATCATTGTGTTTCTAGTTCTCTCTCCCTTCTCTCTAAAAATAAGTAAAAATATATTTTAAAAAATTATGGTCTTTTAAAGGTGATATATCATACCTCCAGTAAAGTATCCTTATTTTCACCTTCACGTGTTACATCTTGAATGTTTACAAATGTTACATAGGTATACACCTGTGTGCCCAGTGCCCAGATCAAGATAGGGAAGATTTCTGGCTCCCTAGGGACTCCATTTGTCTTTCCTAGCCAGCCCTCCCAGCATAAACTTTTCTTCACCAGGATTCCTCAACCTCAGCACTTCTGATACTTGTAGGGGCCTATCCTGTGCACTGTAGGATGCTTAGCAGCATCCCTGTCCTTGATCCATTTGTGTAGGCAGAATAATACTTCTTTCCTACTTCCCAACATGTCCATGCCCTAATCCCATCCTATACAATGAAAGGGTAATATGTAAATCGACCAAATGTCAGAACAACTGGTTGCTAGGACATGCACTGAACACCAGGGGGCAGATGCTCAATGCAGAAGTTGCCCCTTGGTGGTCAGTGTGATCCCACAGAGGGAGTGCCATTCAGCCAGAAGCTGGGCTCACGGCTGTCAAGTGCAGCAGTGGTGTCAGGAGCCTCTATGACAGTACTAAGGACCCTTGGGAGATGTCCAACTGCCATTAGAGAGGGCGCAGGCTGGGCTGAGATCCCTCTCCCCCACACTGAGTGCATGGATATCATGCACCAGGCCTCTAATAAACCTATAAATGTTTCTGTTGCATGGGAAGAAGAGATTAAGATGGCATATGCCAGAAATGACAAGAATTGTCTGGATTAAAAGCTCTGTGAGTGATAAGATGATGGCTACCAAAAGTCAAAGAGATAAAGAACTCTTGAACTCTTGATGACAGAAAATATGTTCTGACTACATTTGTATGTAGGTCAAAGTAAAGTGCATAAAGGGAGGTAAATTGAGGATTAAACTGGAGTTTTCACAAGTCTGTCTAGTCTTTGCTAGCAAGAACAGGAGAGGCAGTAGCGAGCTGAGAGTGCAGAAGATGCTGGAAAATGAGCAGGGTGTGGGTTTATTGGCGATGCTTAAGCAGCACAGAGGTTTAAAAACGAGGTTATGATAATGATACTTGACAAGGAGATTGGTGAAATCTGGCATGTGGTGTCCTAGAGTAGTTCAGAGCTGTTATAAAAGACACAAATACATATAACTGGCTTTTCAAAAATGCCATAAAGAGTTGGCATAATCTTTTGTTTGAAAGAATAAAAGAACAGCAGAGACAAATTAAATTTTAAAGTGACAGAAACATACCTAAATGATATTGTTATGTTGATTGAGCACAAGTAGGTCTGTAACCATATTCAGTTATTTCAGTTATTGGTAGCACTCCTTTTTTTTTTTTTTTTTAAAACAAACTCTTTGTTTTTGTTTTATTTATTTATTTTTCTACTTTTTTTTTTTACTGGTTGCATTCTGAAAAATAATTTTTCTGCTATAATCAAAATTTATTTTACTTCTACTTTTATCAAATAAATAAAATACTGCCTCATGGCTCATTTAGATGTTTATATTTACTAAAATAGATAGAATAAACTTTTCACTATACAAATGAATAGGTCAATGATGCCATCATTATAAAAAGTGATTGTATAGTTTGAGAGATATTTTGAGGGGATATAAAATGATCAATTTACTAAAACACTAGAGGCCTGATGCATGAAAATTTGTGCCTTCCTTCCCCCAATTGCCAGCACTGGCTTCCCTGTGGCACTGAAGACCTGGGCTGCTTTGCTCCAGCCACCACCAGACATCTATGACCAGGGCTGCTTTGCTTCGGCTACTGCCACCACCGACTGGGACCTAAGCTGCTTTGTTCCTGCTGCTGCCAGGCACTGGGTTATTTTGCTCTGGTTGCCACCAGGAACCTGGGACCCAGGCTGCTTTGCTCCAGCTGCCACCGCCACCCACTGGACCCAGGCTGAAGTGGTCAATGCTATCCCATGGCAACTGGTCATTTGGTTGTTTTGGTCATGATGCCTCTTGGCCTTGTATATTATGATTACCTCATGTTTTCTATTTGTACTTAAGAGAACACCTTTAACATTTTTCATATACATATTCATTGTGTTTATCCTATATAATAAAGAAGTATTATGCAAATTGACCATCACTCCAACACACAAGATGGCTCCCCCATGTGGTCAAAGATGGCCACCCCCATGTGGACACAAGATGGCTGCCACAAGATGACCAGCAGGGAAAGACATTTGTGGACAATCAGGCCAGCAGATGAGGGTAGTTGGGAGGTACTAGGCCTGCAAGGGAGGGCAGTTGAGGGGAACCAGGCCTGCAGGGGAGGGCAGTTAGGAGTGAGCAGGCCAGCAGGGGAAGGCAATTAGGGGCAATTGGGCTGGCAAGGGAGCAGTTATGTATCAATCAGGCTGTCAGGAGAGACATTAGGGGGTGATCTGGCTGGCAGGCAGAAATGGTTAGGGGCAATCAGGCATGCAGGCAAGCAGTTGGGAGCCAGCAGTCCTGAATTGTGAGAGGGATGTCCAACTGCCTGTTTAGTCCCAATCCCAGAAGGGTCCCAGATTGGAGAGGGTGCAGCCTGAGCTGAGGGACAACCCTACCTTGTGCACAAATTTCATGCACCAGGCCTATAGTATTGATATATTTATATATACATTATTTCTATTTTAATGTTATTTTATATTTCTTAGATAATATATTATAGTATCTATATTTATAAAAGCTTATGTGACCATTTGACAGGTAGCTATGACATGCACTGACCAGCAGGGGGCATGTGCTCATCACCCAGGCATGGAAAAATGGAACAGACTGGTGAATCTCAGAGGAAAGGAGCAGGGGAGAGGGCAGGAAGAGATTAATCAAATATCTTATATTCATACTAGAGACTGGAGTCCCTTGGCCTGGCTTGGGGGCATCAGGCCAAATCCCATCATTGGGCCTCCAACATCCCACAAGGGATCCCAGATTGTGAGAGAGAGCAGGCCAGGCTGAGGAACCCCACTGGTGCATGAATCTGTGCACTGGGCCTCTAGTTCACTTATATTTTCATACCTTGTTTCCCCCTAGATATTTGCATTTCCAAGTAAAGGCAATAAAAATTAATATAACTCTATCATCTGCAATCTCTTCCCCTTTTTGTGCAGGAATCCAGGAGCTCTCATTGCTTCCTTGCCTACTTACTTGGCTTCAAGATGCTGAGCCAGTTCCTTACTAGCAATTCAGCCTTCTCTGCTTAGCTGTCTGCCCTGGGAAGATGACCATAAAACTTTATTACATAGATTCCCTTGCCTATGAGATTTTGAATGGATCTCAGTGATAAAAGCAATAGGAGAAGGAGAGAGGCACTATCCTTCTCTCTCTATGGTGGGGGCTGCATTATGGTGCAGTAGTTATGTCCCTTCATAACAACAGGTACCACTGGTGGCTTTTTGTCCATTGTCTCAACTCTCATTCTGGCTCTGGTGTTGGCATTTGATCCTTTTGCTTTATCAGGCCTTGGTACAATACCAGCTCCACTGTGGCTAGACCTGGAATACCTCAACAATACCTTCTTTACTAATCTTGTCCACTCTAAGTATATCCTTTATTAAATGTCTTTTTTTTTTAAGAAAAAATAAGAGTCTGTTTTATTTTGGAAAAAGGATTGATCAACTGTTGGTAGATAATAAAATATAGGAAAGTATGTTAATTATCACGACAATAGGTGCTTAATGTTGCTCAAATAGTACTTTACTTTATTACTTTGATAAGCTAGTCAGATTAGGATTGGATTTACTGAAATAATTCAAGATAATTTTTTAAAGAGCTTAAAGCATATTTAAAAATATAATTTCTCACAATATTGACCAAAGGTGGAAAAGAAATTATCACCAAAACACAATAAATTTTTTTGCTTGATGTCCTTTGACTAAAAGCTTTCACCTGGATATTAAAACTGGGAAATATGAGAGGGGAATGTGGTCAAGAATAGTTGCTCTGGTCGATACTATGTTGGTAGCAGCTGATCTTGTGGTGGTGTCTCTTCATGAAGAGGTCAGTTCTTTGAGGATGTGGAGCTGTTTGTTATCCTGATGGTTGACATTATTGAAAACCTCCTGATAATTGTCATAGTAGTTGGTTTTAAGGAAGTGATGACAGATGTTATAGCACTGGTTTTTATAGAAGTGATTTTGGTTGATTTCTATTGGGTTCTAAGGAAGTGTTGATGTTGGTTACTGTAATTGGTTCTATGAAAGTGGTGGTAGTTGAGGGTTCTGTGGAAGTATTGATGGGTGCTGTTGTGGTGAATTCTTTAAAGTGATTTTGGCTTCTATTGTACAGGATTCTTTGTAAATTTTTTGGTATATACTGTGGTGGACTCTATGGAAGTGGTGAAAGTTACAGGGAGTTCTGTGTAAATGGTGGTAGATGCCTTTGATTTGGATTTTATTGAAGTTATTCTACTTCCTATTGTAGAGGAAAATTATATATTTCAGTGGTGGATACAATAGTGAGTCCTATGTAAGTGGTGATAGTTTTGGTGATTTTGTGAATGTGGACATAGTAACCATTGATGTTGATTCCCTGGAAGTAATTTTGGTTGTTATTGTATGGGGTTCTTTGGAAATTTTGGTGGCGGATATTGTTGTGGGTTCTATTGAAGTTCTGATAGTTGTGGTGTATTGAGGGGATGTGATCTTGGCCCCATTGATGTGGATTCTCTGGACGGGATTTGATTGCTATTGTAGAGAATTCTTTAGAAATTTTGGTGGTGATTAATGTAGGGGATTCTTTAGAAATGGAGATAATTGCTCTGTATTGTGTGGATGTGGTGGATGTCTTTGATGTGGTTCCCCTTGGAGTGATTTTGGTTGCTATTGTAGAAGGTTTGTTAAAAGGTTTGGTGGTGAATACTGTCGTGGATTCTACTAAAGTGGGCATAGTTGTAGTGGATACCCTAGAGGCAGTTTGGGGTACTATTGATATGGCTTCTCTTGAAGCAATTTTGGTTTCTACTGTAGAAGGACATTTTGAAAATTTTATGGTGAATACTGTAGTAGGTTCTTTGGAGGTTGTGATAGTTGTGGTGTGTTGTTTGGAAGTGGTCTTGGGTGCTATTGATATAAATGCTCTTGATTTTGGTATTGTAGAGCACTCTTTGGTGGATACTGATATTGGTTTTAATAAGATGGTTATAATTATGGTGGATACTCTGGAGGTGGCCTTGGGTGCCATTGATATGGATTCCCTCGAGGCCATTTTGGTTGCTATTATAAAAGTCTCTTTGTAAATTTTTGTGGTGGATACTGTCATTGGTTTCACTGAAGTTCTGATAGTTATAGTGTGTTATGTGGAGGTGGCCTTAAGAGACACAGAAGTGGTTTTAAGAGACACTGATGTGCTATTATGGAGTACTGTGTGGATGTGCTCTTGGATGCCATTGATGTGAACACTCTTAAAGTGATTTTGGATGCTATTGTTGAGGAATTTTTGAAAATTTTCCTGGTGGGTACAATCATCGGTTTCACCGAAGTTCTAACAGATGTGGTAGGTTGTGTTAATGTGGCCTTTGGTGCTGTGGTGTGAATTCTCTGAAAGTGCCTTTTGTTGCTATTATAGAGGGTTCCTTAGAAATTTTGGTGGTGGATACTGTTGTGAGTTCTTTGGAAGTGGGGATAATTGCACTGTGTTGCTTGGACGTAGCCTTAAGGGCCATTGATGTAGATACTCTGGAAGTAATTTTGGTTGCTATTGTAGAGGGTTCTTTGGAAATTTTGGTGGTGGATACTGTCATTGGTTTCACTGAAGTTGTGATAGTTGTAGTCAGTTGTTTGGAGGTGGTCTTAGGAACCACGGATGTGGATTCTCTGGAAGTAATTTTGGTTGGTGTTGTATAGAATTCTTTGGAAATTTTAATGGTGGAGAAAATAATTGTTTATTCTCAATCGTAAATAATTATAGAGTGTTCTGTGGTTGTGCTCTTGGTTGCCATTGCTGTGGATTCTCTGAAAGTGACTTTGGTTGTTATTGTAGAGGGTTCCTGGGAAATTTTGGTGGTGGATACTGTGGTGGGTTCTTTGGAAGTGGGGATACTTGTAGAATGTTGTTTGGAGGCGGTCTTAGGAGCCAATGATGTGGATACGCTGGAAGTAATTTTGGTTGCTACTGTAGAGGGTTTTTTGAAAGATTTGGTGGTGAATACTATAGTGCGTTGTTTGGGAGTGCTGACAGTTCTGGTGTGTGATTTGGAGGTGGTCTTTGATGCCATAGATGTGGATTTTCTGGATGTAAATTTGGTTGATATTTTAGAGGGTTCTTTGGAAATTTTGGTGGTGTGTACTCTGGATGGTTCTTTGGAAGTAGTGATAGCTATGGTGTGTTGTGTGGATGTGGTTTTTAGTGCTGTTGAAGTGGCTTTCCTAGAAGTGATTTTAGTTGCTAATTTAGAGAGTTCTTTGGATGTTTTCATGGTGGATACTGTAGTGGGTTTTTTGGAAGTGGTGATAGTTGTAGGGTGTTTTTTGGAGGTGGTCTTAGGTGCCAGTGACTTGGATGCTCTGGAAGTAAATTTGGTTGGTATTGTAGAGGGTTCTTTGGAAATTTTGGTGGTGAAGACTGTAGTTGGTTCTGTGGAAGTGGTGGTACTTATGAAGTGTTGTGTGGATGTGCTCTTGGGTACCATTGATGTGAATTCTCTTGCAGTCATTTTGGATGCTATTGTTGAGGGTTTTTTAGAAATTTTCATGGTGGGTAGAATCATTGGTTTCACTAAAGTTGTGCTGGATGTGCTAGGTTGTGTGAACATGGCCTTTGGTGCTTTTGATGTGAATTCTGTGGAAGTGACTTTGTTTGCTATTGTAAAGGGTTTCTTGGAAATTTTGGTGGTGGATATTGTTGGGGGTTCTTTGGAAGAGAGAATAGTTGTAGTGATTTGTTTGGAGATGGTCTTAGGTGCCCCTGATGTGAGTTTCTGGATGTAAATTTGGTTGATATTTTAGAGGGTTCTTTGGAAATTTTGGTGGTGAAGACTGTAGTTGGTTCTGTGGAAGTGACAGTAATTGTGGAGTGTTGTGTGGATTCTATTGAAGTGATCATAGTTGTAGTGGATACTGTGGAGGTGGTCTTAGTGACTGTTGATTGCCTTGAAGCAATTTTGGTTGCTATTTTAGAGGGTTCTTTGGATATTTTCATGGTGGATACCGTAGTAGGTTTTTTGGAAGTGGTAATAGTTGTAGGGTGTTTTGGAGGTGGTCTTAGGTGCCAGTGACTTGGATGCTCTGGAAGTAAATTTGGTTGGTATTGTAGAGGGTTCTTTGGAAATTTTGGTGGTGGATACTCTGGATATTTTTTCTAAAGTGGTGCTAATTGTGGTGTGTTATGTGGATGTGCTCTTGTGTGCCATTGATGTGATTTTGTTTGCTATTGCAGAGAGTTGTTTAAAATGTTTTTTGGTGAACACTGTTGTGTGTCCTATTGAAGTGGTCCTAGTTGTCATAGATACTGTGGCAGTGATCTTGGGTGCTGTTGATGTGGATTCATTTGAAGTGATTTTGGTTGTTGTTGTACACGGGTCTATTAAAATTGTTGTGGATACTGTAGAAGGTTCTTTAGAAGGGGTTATAGTTTTAGTGTGTTCTTTGGTGGTGGTCATAGCTGCCACTGACTTGGATGCTCTGGAAGTCAATTTGGTTGCTATTGTAAAGGGTTCCTGGAAAATTTTGGTGATGGATACTGTCATGGGTTCTGTTGAAGTGGTTATAGTTTTGGCGGATACTCTGGATGTGGTGTTGGGTGCCACTGATGCTTTGGAAATTATTTTGCTTGCTATGGTAGAGGCTTCTTTGAAAATTTTGGTGGTGGATATAGTAGTGGCTTTTTTGGAAGTGGTGACAGTTGTAGGGTGTTGTTTGGAAGTGGTCTTAGGGGCTTGTGATGTGGATGCTCTGGAAGTCAATTTGGTTGCTATGGTAAAGGGTTCCTGGAAAATTTTAGTGGAGGATATTGTCCTGGGTTCTTTTGAAGTAGTTACAGTTTTGGCAGATACTCTGGAGGTGTTTTTGGGTGCCACTGATGCTTTGGATGTAATTTTGGTTGCTATGGCAGAGGCCTCTTTGCGAATTTTGGTAGTGGATACTGTCATGGATTCTGATGAAGTGGTTACAGTTTTGGCAGATACTCTGGATGTGGTGTTGGGTGCCACTGATGCTTTGGAAATAATTTTGGTTGCTATAGTAGAGGCTTCTTTGGAAATTTTGGTGGTGGATATGGTAGTGGCTTTTTTGGAAGTGGTGACAGTTGTAGGGTGTTGTTTGGAAGTGGTCTTAGGGGCCTGTGATGTGGATGCTCTGGAAGTCAATTTGGTTGCTATGGTAGAGGGTTCCTGGAAAATTTTGGTGGTGGATACTGTTGTGGGTTCTTTTGAAGTGGTTACAGTTTTGGCGGATACTCTGGAGGTGTTTTTGGGTGTCAGTGATGCTTTGGAAGTAATATTGGTTCCTATGGCAGAGGCTTCTTTGGGAATTTTGGTAGTGGATACTGTCATGAATTCTGATGAAGTGGTTACAGTTTTGGCAGAAACTCTGGAGGTGGTTTTTGGTGTCACTGATGCTTTGGAAGTAATTTTGGTTGCTATGGCAGAGGCTTCTTTGGGAATGTTGGTAGCGGATACTGTCGTGGATTCTGATAAAGTGGTTACAGTTTTGGTGGATACTCTGGATGTGGTGTTGGGTGCCACTGATGCTTTGGAAATTATCTTGGTTGCTATGGTAGAGGCTTCCTTGGAAATTTTGGTGGTGGATGTGGTAGTGGATTTTTTGGAAGTGGTGACAGTTGTAGGGTGTTGTTTGGAAGTGGTCTTAGGGGCCTGTGATGTGGATGCTCTGGAAGTCAATTTGGTTGCTATGGTAGAGGGTTCCTGGAAAATTTTGGTGGTGGATACTGTTGTGGGTTCTTTTGAAGTGGTTACAGTTTTGGCAGATACTCTGGAGGTGTTTTTGGGTGTCACTGATGCTTTGGAAGTAATTTTGGTTGCTATGGCAGAGGCTTCTTTGGAAATTTTGGTAGTGGATACTGTAGTGGCTTCTTTGGCAGTAGTAGTAGTTTTTTTTGTAGGGTGTTGTTTGGAAATGGTCTTAGGGGCCTGTGATGTGGATACTATGGAAGTATTTTTGGTTGGTACTTTAGAAGGATTTTTGGAAATTTTGTTGGTGAATAATGTTCTTGGTTTCAGTGAAGTGTTGATAGTTGTGATGGGTAGTGAGAATTTGGTCTTTGGTTCCACTGATGTGGATTCTGTGGGAGCAATTTTTGTTGTTGTTATAGAGTGTTCTTTGGAAATTTTCATGGTGGATAATGTAGTGGGTTCTTTGGAAGTGGTTATTATTGTAGAGTGTTGAGTGGATGTGCTCTTGGGTGTAATTGATGTGAATTCTCTCGAAGGTAATTTGTCTGGTATTGTAGAGGTTTCCTTTAATATTCTGGTGGTTGATACTGTTTTGGGTGTTTTGGATGTAGTGATAGTTATGGTGTATTGTGTGGATGGGCTCTTGGATGTTCTTGATGTGGATCCTCTTGATGTTACTTTGTTTGCTATAGTAGAGGGTTGTTTGAAAAGGCTGGTGGTGGATATTGTCCTGGGTTCTACTGAAATGGTCATAGTTGTGGTGGATACTATGGAGGTGGTCTTGGGTGCTGTTGATGTAGATTTTCTTGAAGGAATTTTGGTTGCTATCATATAGGGATCTATTGAAATTTTTGTTGTGGACATTCTAGAGGTTTCTTTGGAAGTGGTGGTAGTTGTAGTGTGTTGTTTGTCTATGTTTTTAAGTGCTACTGATGTAGATATTCTGGAAGTGGTTGCCATTATAGATGGTTCCTTGGAAATTTTTGTGGTGGATACTGTCGTGGGTTCTTTGGAAGTTCTGATAGTTGAGGTGTGTTGTCTTGATGTGGTCTTAGGTGACATTGATCTGGATTCTCTTGATATGATTGTGGTAGCTATAGCAGAGGATTCTTTGGAAACTTTGGTGTTAGATACTGTTACGGGTTCAATTGCAGTGGTCATAGAAGTGGTGGATACTGTGGATGTGGTCTTGGGTGCTAATAATTCTCTTGATGCAATTTTGATTGCTATTTCAGAGGATTTCTTGGTAATTTTGATGCTTGATACAGTTGTGGATTCTTTGGAAGTGGTGATAGATGTGGTGTGCTGTGTGGATGTGGTCTTAGGTACCCTTGATGTGGATTCTCTTGACATGTTTTTGGTTGCTACAGTAGAAGGTTCTTTGAAAAGATTGGTGGTGGATAATTTGGTCATGAATTTCATTGAATTGGTCATAGATGTGGTGGTGGTGTTAGGTTCTGTTGATGTAAATTCCCTTGAAGTGATTTTAGTAACTATTGTAGCAAATTCTTTTGAAATTTTCATGGTGGGTACTGTCATCGGTTTCACCGAAGTGGTGATAGTTATAATATTTTCTCTGGATGTACTCATGGGTGTTATTGATATGCAATCATTTGAAGTGATTTTGGTTGCTGTTGTTGAGGGTTCTTTGGAAATGTTGGTGATGGATGCTATTGTTGGTTTCTTTGAAGTGATGATGGTTGTACTGGGTTGTGTGAATGTAGTCTTTGTTTCCCTTGATGTGCCTTCTGTGGAGGTGATTTGTTTTGATATTGTAGAGGGTTCTTTGGATATTTTAGTGGTGGATACTTTCATTGGTTTCACTGAAGTTCTGATAGTTGTAGTGAGTTGTTTGGAGGAGATCTTAGGACCTACTGATGTAGATTCTCTAGACATGATTTTGGTTGCTATAGTAGAGGGTTCTTTGAAATGCTTGGTGGTGGATACTGTCATGGGTTCTTTTGAAGTGGTCATAGTTGTAGTGGACACTGTGGAGGTGATCTTGGGTGCTATTGATGTGGATTCTGTAGACTTGATTTTGGTTGATATTGTAGAGGATTCTTTGGAAATTTTAGTGGTGGATACTTTCATTGGTTTTACTGAAGGTCTGATAGTTGTAGTGAGTTGTTTGGAGGTGGTCTTAGGGGCTATGGCTGTAGATCCTCTAGACATGATTTTTGTTGCTATAGTAGAGGGTTCTTTGAAATGCTTGGTGGTGGACACTGTGGAGGTGTTCTTGGGTGCTGTTGATGTGGACTCTGTGGACGTGATTTTGGTTGATATTGTAGAGGATTCTTTGGAAATTTTAGTGGTGGATACTTTCATTGGTTTCACTGAAGGTCTGATAGTTGTAGTGAGTTGTTTGGAGGTGGTCTTAGGGGCTACTGCTGTAGATCCTCTAGAGATGATTTTGGTTGCTATAGTTGAGGGTTCTTTCAAACATTTGGTGGTGGATACTGTCATGGGTTCTTTTGAAGTGGTCATAGTTGTAGTGGACACTGTGTAAGTGTTCTTGGGTGTTATTGATGTGGATTCTGTGGACGTGATTTTGGTTGATATTGTAGAGGATTCTTTGGAAATTTTAGTGGTGGATACTTTCATTGGTTTCACTGAAGGTCTGACAGTTGTAGTGAGTTGTTTGGAGGTGGTCTTAGGGGCTACTGCTGTAGATCGTCTGGACATGATTTTGGTTGCTATAGTTGAGGGTTTTTTGAAACGTTTGGTGGTGGATACTGTCATGCATTCTTTTGAAGTGGTCATCATTGTAGAGAATATTGTGGCGGTGGTCTTGGGTGCTGTTGATGTGGACTCTGTGGACATGATTTTGGTTAATATTGCAGAGAGTTCTCTGGAAATTTTAGTGGTGGATACTTTCATTTGTTTCACTGAAGGTCTGACAGTTGTAGTGAGTTGTTTAGAGGTGGTCTTAGGGGCTACTGCTATAGATCCTCTAGAGATGATTTTGGTTGCTATAGTAGAGGGTTCTTTCAAACGCTTGGTGGTGGATACTGTCATGGGTTCTTTTGAACTGGTCATAGTCATAGTGGACACTGTGGAGGTGTTCTTGGGTGCTATTGATGTGGATTTTGTGGACATGATTTTGGTTGACATTGCAGAAGGTCCTTTGGAAATTTTACTGGTGGATACTTTCATTGGTTTTACCGAAAGTCTGATAGTTGTAGTGAGTTGTGTGGAGGTGGTCTTAGGAGCTACTGCTGTAGATCCTCTAGACATGATTTTTGTTGCTATAGTAGAGGGTTCTTTCAAACGCTTGGTGGTGGATACTGTCATGGGTTCTTTTGAACTGTTCATAGTCATAGTGGACACTGTGGAGGTGTTCTTGGTTGCTATTGATGTGGATTTTGTGGACGTGATTTTGGTTGATATTGTAGAGGGTTTTTTGGAAATTTTCATGGTGGATACTGTAGTGGGTTCTTTGTATTTTGTAATTGTGTTAGTGTGTTGTTTGGAACTGGTCTTGTGTGCTGTTGATTTGGATTCTCGTGAAGTGAATTTTGTTGCAATTGCAGAGTTTTTATTGGAAAATTTGGTAGTGGATACTGACATTGGTTTCCCTGAAGTGGTTACAATTTTGGCAGATACTGTGGAGGTGGTTTTGGGTTCCAATGATGCTTTTGAAGTAATTTTGGTTGCTATTGTGGAGGCTTCTTTGGAAAGTTTGGTGCTGGGTAATGTAGAGGGTTCTTTGGACGTGGTGATAGTTGTAGTATGTTGTGTGAATCTCATCTTCGGTGCCATTGATGTGGACTTTGTGGAATCAGTTTTTGTTTTTATTGTAGAGTGTTCTTTGAAAATTTTGGTGGTGGGTACAATAGTTCGTTTTATTGAAGTGGTAATAGTTGTGGCATGTTTTGTGGATGTGGCGATAGGTGATATTTTTGGGGATTTTGCAGAAGTGACATTGATTGCTATTTTTGGGGATTCTCTAGAAATTTTGATGTCTCCTTTTTTTGTTGATTCTGTGCAAGTGATTGTGTTTGGTGTTACATTAGATCCTTTGGAAATGAGATTAGTGTCGGTAAACTTTGGTGTAATAGCAGTTTTTTTTTTTTTACGGGCGTCTATAAAATTGGTGGTATTTCCTCTTGCTTTATTTGTTGAATTTATTTTAGATACTGCGTTTTTTTTTTTTAAGATATTATTGTCAGAAGAATGCTGTGATGCAAACTTCGTAATACTTGGATAACCTGGATAGGATTTGTACAGTATAAGAGTTTTGAAAAAAGGTTGTTGTTCTATCATAATTTTTGTTTGAAGATATTGATGTATAATCTGCACTGGAGCAACAGGAATGTCTGCTTTTACAGTAGTAGTAGTAGGAGTAGTAGTAGTAGTAGTTGTAGTAGGAGTAGTGGTAGTAGTAGTAGGAGTAGTGGTGGTGGTGGTGGTAGTAGTAGTAGTAGTAGTAGGAGTAGTGGTGGTAGTAGTAGTAGGAGTAGTAGTAGTGGTGGTAGTAGGAGGAAGAGTAACTTGTGAAACTTTTATGTGGGATTTGGTAGTAAGATGGCGTGGTAGAACCCACTTTTCATATTTTAGTAGAGGGTTTACTGGCATCTGGTCAGGTCCCCAAAAAGCATTTTGGCTTGCACTGCACTGTGAAGATAAACAAAACAAAATAAAAACATTTCTATATTTGATCATTTAAAATTAAACCATCAGTATATGTACTTTAAGAAGTTATATAGTCACATATTTCACTAATTATATAGTGTTTTTTTTTTTTAAAGAATAGAATGTTTCCATTCCCTTCTGGAGTTGCTGGCACTGAAAAAAGTAGGATAATATGAAATATCAAGAAACAAAAGAAAGACAATTTTACTCTCTGATCTACAGGTTTTAGAGGAGATCAGATGATCTTGTTGCCTAATAAGAGAGGCCACCTTTGGAAGTAATTTCAAATGGAAGTAAATACTCCCTTAGAATGACTAGCATTCATTTGGTTCTGTCTAAAAAGTCAACATTTGGGTCACAGTGACCCATGTACCTCACCCCATGTGCTTTGACCAGCTAGGCTCCTGAGGTGGGAATGATATTATTGACAATAGAGTCATAACAGAGTTATTGAACCAATAAAACATGATAAAGTTTTTAAAGATTAAGGGTGTTTGAAACCATGGAGTCCGGGCAAGACTGATTTCTAAGGACCTTTAGTATGGATGTTTTGCACAGGACCAAATGTCCTGTAAGATAGTGGGAATTGCTTGGGATGTTCTTTCTTCCTCTTTCCAGAATTCAGTGAGATTGCAGGGTCAGATTATTAGTTGTGTAACTATTTATTGATACATTATTATATGCAACACCTTTAAGACATGACACCTTCTTTATAAGAGTCCAAAATCTAATACAAAGGATTACCCCATATTGCAATCCAAAGCAATACAATAAAAGTCAGTGGGAAGCAGTGTAGTGTATTGTTTAAGACAAAGACATTAGATTGCTAAGCTGCAAGACCCAGTCCTTCTGCTAAATATGTCAGTTAGCTGAAGTGCTTACACTCTTCTGTCTCTGTCTCACTTTAAAATGGTTCTAGAAATAGCTCTTATATAGTGGTTGATAGGATTACATCTACTCTATATAAATTGATTGGACATAGTAAATAAGGTAAGGGATCAATATAAATTTGAGCTATATCATACTTTTTGATTTTTAGGTTTGCAATTGCCAGCTTGTATATCTGACAGCAGTTATAATAATAATTGATAAATATACAAAAAATTTAGATGCAATGGCAATTTGGAGGGAGTTTATCTTTTATTGTTTTAGTGTTAATTCTCACCCAAGGATATGTTTTAAATTAATTTCTAGAGAGAAAGGAAAGGAGGAAGAGAAGGAGAAAAGAAGAAGAAGAAGAAGAAGAAGAAGAAGAAGAAGAAGAAGAAGAAGAAGAAGAAGAAGAAGAAGAAGAAGAAGAAGAAGAAGAAAGAGGAGGAGGAGGAGGAGGAGGAGGAGGAGGAGGAAAAGAGAGAGAGAGAGAGAGAGAGATTGATGTGAGAGAGACACATCAATTGGTTGACTCTTGCATGCACCCTGACTGGGGCGAGGATGGAACCTGCAATTCAGGCACATCCTTTTGACTGGGAATTGAACCAGTGACCCTTTAGTTCTCAGGCCAACACTCTAACCATTGAGCTCCACCGGCCAAGGCTGGAAAGTTTATTTTTTGACAAAAGAGAGAGGATTAAGAATTTCCTAGTAAAAAAGAGAGAATTTAAAATGTGTCTTAAATAATAGAGTAGAAATAGGGACGGGGAAGGATACAATTAAATGAATGTTGTAAGCCAGTGAATAGTGTCAGGAAGATAGAAATCCTATTCTAGAAGCAGTCAGAATAACAGTTTGTTACTTGTCCCTGCACTATCATTACTAGGCTATCCCTTTCCATTCCTAGCCAGATAGGCCAGTCTAGATTTTCTGTTTCTAATATCCAATTTACTTTTATCCTAGTTTCAATATCCACTACACAACCTAGCCTTAGTCTCTTTTACAAAGACCAGTGATGTCTCAAAAATTTGAAGACATTTCAGAAAAGTTGTAGCCATGCTTTTGTCACAGAAATGGTTTTCTGTTTAGCTCATTTAATTGGGTTATCTCTAGATAATTCACTAAGAACTTTTATTTCACTTACTATCCAGTATCCTACAACATTGGCCAGATGTAGAAAAATACAGCATGCTTATACAATATTCCTATTTTTTTTGTAACTTGAACTATGAAATATTGAAATTTCCTCTTTAGAAGTGGAAACTAAAATGTCTATATTGAAAATATAAGAGGAACCAGATAGAGGCTGAGGTGTTAATAAGAGCCTCATGTAAACGAATCTATGAGAACACAGAACTAAGAATAAGGAGAACATGTGTGTTCAGAGAGAGAACAATAGTGCAGAGAGAAGCAGGTTTCTATGAGAAGTAGACTGCTTCTTAAGGCTACTTGGGTTTGCTTTTCTAGTTATAATTAATATTATTCTAGCATTAACTTTCCTTAAATTGATTCCTGTCCTTTGCAACCAAACAAAAAATCATATTCACTATACAATGTCATTGCTTGCCATTCCCTTATGTGTCCTTGTTTTGACCACAGAGAACTATATTACTAGTTCTTTCTACATAGGAAGCTGTATCTTGTCCCTGTACCTTTGGACAGATATTTTTAGCTTAGAAAGCTTCACAAATTTTCAAATTTTCATTTAACTGGGAAACTCAATGTTGTCCTGTTTAAGTAGTTTCATTGCCCCTCCTCCATACTTTAACTTGGACATTAAAGAATTATATAGCAAATATATTTATCTATGTATAGAAAAGCCTAAACTACTGAATGACTGAATGACTGGTCAACAGGTGGCTATCATGCTCATTGACCACCAAAGGGCAGACACTCAATGCAGGAGCTGTCCCCTCATGGTCAGTACACTCTCACAGCAGGAGCGCCACTCAGCGAGCTTACCAAGTGGTAATGGCAGCAGACACAACAGGGAGGAGGGGATGAGCGGAATGGCTTGGGCTCCTCCCCAGCTGCATGCCACTTCACACACTACTTCATCCCTCAGGGGATGTTGGACTGCCAGTTTCTGCCTGGTCCCTACAGGCAGGCCAAAACAGCCTGTGGGTATTGGGCAAAAACTGGTAGTCTGACATTCCCCAAGTGTTCCCAGACTGTGAGAGGGCACTAGCTAGGGAACCCCACTGGTGCATGAAGCTATGCACCAGGCCTCTAGTATAATATAAAATCAACCAAAGATTTATTTTTGCAAAGCTTTTAATGGTGTCCAAAGCAAACTTCATCACTTTCTTTTCACAGTGATAATGACTATTTATTACTGCACATAGATTTATCAACTAAACAAAATCATTGTCTTCATGGCAAATTTATTCTTGAAAAAAAGCAGATAGGAAACAAGTAACCTAACTGATGTAGAGTATGTATAGAAATTGGTGTATGAGATCAAGCAGTGGTAAATGCCACAAGAGAAAAATGAATTGTTATGAGGGGTAGAAAATGAATAGTGATAAGGTGGTCAAGACCAGATCTCTAAGGAGGAAATGACTTACAAGAAATTAATTGAAATGTAGGAACAAATTATGTGGATATTGCAGAGGAGAGAACCATAAGGAGTGGAAACAGCAGATAATCTAAAGTAAGAGTGAAGGAGGAAAAAATGGCGGCGGAATAGACGGACACATCTGGAGCTTTGTCGCTGGGCAGAGGGAGAGAGAGCAGCTGAGAGTTGTACGGAGAGTGTTTGTTGGCAAGTTAAGAGTCAGTTATCCTCCAGGAGAAGGCGGAGAACTGCTGGATGGGGCTCTCCTGGCCAGGCAGCCCCACTGCCATGGGGTTTTTGTCGGCTGGAGCCACCAGCGTGAACGCGGAGACTGTGCCATCTTGCAGAGGGAGGTGGATGTCTGCAGTGGTCTGAAAGCTGCGGCTGGCTAAAACACCCACTGAACAACCAGGGACCCAGAATACCACTCTCCAATCAGCACAGACACTTGGCGGATTCAGAGATCCACATGGCACACGGAAAGGTCAGATTTTGCCTGGGATAAGGTGAGGTCTCCTGCCCCTCAGAACAGAGATGTGCACACTGTGGAAGCCGGGCTGTGGGAAAGCTGCCTCTGGAGAGGTCCATGGAGGCGGGCAGGGCATGATCCCTAAGTGTGGAGGCAAATTCTCCAAGCTGTTGACAGAGGGGAGCTCTGGAAAATGACTCATTTTTTATCTGAGGCAGAGGGACAGCCTGGAGGTTATTATACTGTCCCAGCTGAAAATTCCCCACAAACTGGCTTTGAGAACCACAGAGTAGCAGGACCTAAGCACAGCCTAGAGAGGTCCTGTGCTTTGTCTCAGAGATCAATTCTGAAACACTGCCACCCAGTGGATGACACACAAATTGACTCGCATAACCACAAAAGAATAAACAGATTAAAACACTAACAGTGGTACACAGGGAACTGCAATACCTTCCTTACTGGGAAACAGGAGTGCCCAGCAGAATAATAGTGGAAGTGAATGACCATTCTATTTTTTTTCTTTTTCTCTTTAAACATTTTTTTTCATTTTTACATATTTTAATTAAAAGACTATTTTTTTCTTTCCACCTCAATTGATTTCTCCCTTTTAATTATTACATTTTTGTTTTCAACTAATATTATTAATTACTACTAGTATTTTAACTTTTTGGAAAAAAATGTCATTTTGTTTTCTCTTTATTTTACTTCGGGATTTGAGTTCTACATTCTATTTTCATCTTTCTTTTGGCATAATTTTACTCCAACTAAACTATACCTTTATGCCAACATATTCCTCCTAACTTTCCCCATTTTGTTGTCTTGTTTCTCTTTCCCTTTTCTAACTGTAGATTCCCCCTATTCTTTCTCTTTACCTGGTTAAAATTTCACCCCACTTATATATCTAATTTCAAATCCCCTAGTACAAACCCATACAAACCTCTCTCCTCTTGTCTTCACTAGCCAAAAGTTGTTTTTTCTCTATGTCCTTTTGTTACTATTTGCCTGAACAGTGATTATATCGATTTTTTGAACTTTTTTGTGAGATTATTTTAGCTTATTCTACTTGTTTTATTTTGCTTTTTGCTTGCTTTTTTTTTTTAACCTCTCTTTTCCCTCGCCTCCCTCGATACCAGTTGTTATTTGCAGTTTGTAGTAATCTCTAGGTACTGATTGCTGGCCTTTATTGTGATTAGTGACTGTTCTATTGGAGTTTTCTCCTGACATCTATATTTTGTTCCCCTTTTCTCTCTTATCTGCTTTCTTTTCTCTCTGACTTGGTTTCTCTTTCTCCTTTCTTTTTCTTCTTCTCCTTTTTTAAAATTTAATTTAATTTAATTTTTAGTTAATTAATTAATTTATTTTTTCTCATTCTCCCAATTTGATTTTGGCACTTCTTTCCTTTCTTTTTCCATCTATTTTCTCTTCCTCTTTCTCTACTTACGCCTAATTTGTATTTCATTGGTGGTCACCTTATTGGTGATTATTAACATCATGAATACATTTCTGTTCAGTGCCTTGTGTGCTGTACCGGGTCGTGTTGTAGTTTGTGCCTTTCAATCAATGTAGGAGAGAGAACTACATAACTAGACACCCGGAGAAGAAAAACCATGGGCAGAAGAAGAAACAGCCTGCATACGACAGATAGGCAGGTATTACCAGAAAAGAAAGTAAACGAAATAGAAGGAGAAATAAGCCTGCCAGAGAAGGAGTTCAGAGAAATGATCATAAGGTGGATGAAAAGAATGGAAGACAAATTTGACATTGTGAGTAAGAGCCAAGAGGAAATGAAGAAGATCCTAGAGGAAATGAAGAAGACCCAAGAGGAAATGCAGAAGAAGCAAGAAGAAATGCAGAAGCAGCAAGAAGAAATGCAAAAAAAGCAAGAAGAAATGCAGAAGAACCTAAAAGAAATGCAGAATAATCAAGAAGAAATGAGAAATGACATCACTGCTATAAAGAACTCAATAGAAAGCATCAAAAGTAGACTAGAAGAAGCAGAGGACTGCATCAGTGAGCTAGAAGACATGGCAGAAAAAAATACCCAAGTACAGCAGCTTCTAGGCAAAAAAGTTAAAAAGCAAGAGGAGAGCCTAAGGGAACTTTGGGATAAGATGAAACAAAACAACATCCACATAATTGGGGTTCCAGAAAGAGTGGAAACTGAACAAGGATTAGAGAACCTGTTTGAAGACATAATGACAGAAAAATTCCCCAATATAGGAAAGAAAAAACCCACACAAATCCAAGAAGCTCACAGAGTCCCAAGCAAAATTAACCCCAACAAACCGACACCAAGGCACATTATAATTAAATTGGCAAACACCGAAGACAAAGTAAGAATCTTAAAAGCAGCCAGTGAGAAACAGAAAGTTACCTACAAAGGAACCCCCATAAGACTAGCTACTGATTTCTCAACAAGAACTCATCAGGCCAGAAGGGAATGTAATGAAATATACAAAGTCATGCAAAGGAAGGGTCTGAATCCAAGAATACTGTATCCTGCAAAACTCTCAATCAAAATTGAAGGTGAAATCAGAAGCTTCACAGACAAAAAAGGACTATGGGAATATATTACCACCAAACCAGCAATGCAAGAAATGTTAAAGGGTCTGCTGTAATAAAAAGAAAGAGGAAGCTAAGAAGGAACTCAGGGGTAAGGACTAAAAATGGTAACAGATAAGTACTTATCAATAATAACTTTAAATGTAAACGGATTAAATGCTCCAATCAAAAGACATAGGGTAACCGATTGGATAAGAAAACATGATTCATATATCTGCTGTCTGCAAGAAACCCACCTCAGGAAAAGAGATGCACACAGATTGAGGGTGAAGGGATGGAAGATTGTATTTCAGGTAAATGGAAATGAAAAAAAAAAGCTGGGGTTACAATACTTATATCTGACAAATTAGATGTCAAAGTGAAGGACATAACAAGAGATAAAGAAAGCCACTTAATAATACTAAAGGGAACAATCCAACAAGAAGAAATAACTCTGGTAAACATATACACACCCAATATAGGAGCACCTAAATACATAAAAAAAAACAAAACTTTTGGAGGATATTAAGGGAGAGATTGACAGCACTACAATCATAGTAGGAGACTTTAATACCCCACTGTCACCATTGGACAAATCCTCTAAACAAAAAATCAGCAAAGAAACATCAATCCTAAATGACTCACTAGACCAGATGGATGTAACTGACATCTTCAGAACATTTCATCCCAAAGCCACAGAATATACATTCTTCTCCAGTGCACATGGGTCATTTTCAAAGATAGATCATATGTTGGGTCATAAGAAAAGTCTCTTCAAATTCAAGAAGATAGAAATCATATCAAGCATTTTCTCAGACCACAGTGGCATAAAACTGGAAATGAACTATAATAAGAACATTAGAAAGAAATCAAACACATGGAGACTAAACAGCATGCTATTAAACAACAACTGCGTAACCAGAGAGATCAAGGAAGAAATAAAAAACAGGATGGCAACAAATGACAATGACAACACAACAATACAAAATTTATGGGACACAGTGAAAGCAGTCTTGAGAGGGAAGTTCATAGCCCTACAAGCCTACTGCAAAAAACAGGAAACAATGGTAATAAATTACCTAACCCTACAACTCAAAGAGCTAGAACGAGAGCAACAAGAATAACCCAGTGTACGCAGAAGGAAGGAAATAGTGAAGATCAGAGTGGAGATAAACAACTTGGAGACCAAAGAAACAATTCAAAAGATCAACAAAACCAAGAGCTGGTTGTTTGAAAGGATAAACAAGATTGATGGACCTCTAGCCAGGCTCACCAAGAAGCAAAGAGAGAAGACCCAAATAAATAAAATTAGAAATGAAAGAGGAGAAATAACAACAGACCCTGCCAAAATAAAAAGGATTGTTTAAAAATACTATGAACAACTCTATTCCAACAAATTGGACAACTTGCAAGAAATGGACATTTTCCTAGAAAAACATAACCTTCCAAAACTCAATGAGGAGGGATCTAAACAGCTCAATAGTCCAATAACTATGGAAGAAATTGAAGCAGTCATCAAAAAGCTTCCAGCAAATAAAAGCCCGGGACCAGATAGCTACACAGGAGAGTTTTACCAAACATTCAAGGAAGAATTAAAACCTATCCTCCTCAGACTATTCAAAAACATTCAAGAAGAAGGAACACTTCCAAACACCTTCTACGAAGCCAGCATCACCCTAATACCAAAACCAAATAAAGACAACACAATGAAAGAGAATTATAGGCCAATATCTCTCATGAACATAGATGCCAAAATACTCAACAAAATTCTAGCAAATTGGATCCAGCAGTACATCAGAAAGATCATACACCATGTCCATGTAGGATTCATACCAGGAATGCAGGGATGGTACAATATCCGCAAATCAATAAACAAATCATCACATAAACAAATTGAGAGATAAAAATCACATAATCATATCAATTGATGCAGAAAAAGCATTTGACAAAATCCAACACCCTTTCTTGATAAAAACTCTCAGCAAAGTGGGAATAGAGGAGCATACTTCAACATCATAAAAGCCATATATGATAAACCCACAGCTAACATCATACTCAATGGGCAAAAACTAAAACCATTTCATGTAAGCACAGGAACAAGACAGGGATGCCAACTCTTACCTCTCTTGTTTGACATAGTATTGGAAGTATTAGCCATTGCAATTAGACAAGAAGAAGAAATAAAAGGCATCCAAATTGGAAAAGAAGAAGTAAAGCTGTCTTTATTTGCAGATGACATGATATTGTACATAAAATACCCAAAAGACTCCATTCCAAAACTAATTGACTTAATTAATGAATTTGGCAATGTAGCAGGATACAAAATTAATGCTAAGAAGTCTGTGACATTTCTATACATTAATAGTGAAATTACAGAAAGAGAGACTAAAAAAGCAATCCCATTCACTATTGCCCCCCCAAAATTAAGGTACCCCGGAATAAACCTAACAGCTTTACTTCTTCTTTTCCAATTTGGATGCCTTTTATTTCTTCTTCTTGTCTAATTGCAATGGCTAATACTTCCAGTACTATGTTGAACAGGAGAGGTAAGAGTAGCCATCCCTGTCTTGTTCCTGTGGTTACATGAAATGGTTTTAGTTTTTGCCCATTGTGTATGATGTTAGCTGTGGGTTTATCATATATGGCTTTTATAAACCTAACTAAAGAGGTAAAAAACCTATATGTAGAAAACTACAGGACACTGAAAAAAGAGATAGAGGAAGATGTTAACAGATGGAAGAGCATACCATGCTCATGGATTGGAAGAATCAACATCATTAAAATGTCCATACTACCCGAAGCAATCTATAGATTCAATGCACTACCCATTAAAAAACCAACGACATATTTCACAGACCTAGAAAGAATTCTTCATAGATTCATCTGGAACAAAAAAAGACCACGAATAGCCACAGCAATTCTGAGAAAGAAGAATAAAGTAGGTGGGATCTCAATACCAGATTTCAAGCTATACTACAAAGCAACTGTTCTCAATACAGCCTGGTACTGGCACATGACCAGACATATAGACCAATGGAATAGAATAGAGAACCCAGAAATCCACCCAAACCACTATGCTCAACTAATATTTGACAAAGGAGGCATGAACATTAAATGGAACCAAGATAGCCTCTTCAATAAATGGTGTTGGGAAAATTGGACAGATACATGCAAAAAAATGAAACTGGACCACCAACTTACACCAAATACAAAAATAAACTCCAAATGGATACAGGACTTAAACATTAGATGGGAAACCATCAAAATACTAGAGGAATCCACAGGCAGCACAATCTCAGATATATGCTGAAAAAACTTTTTCAGTGATACTGCTCCAAAGGCAGTTGAAGCTAAAGAAAAAATAAACAAATGGGACTACATCAAAATAAAAAGCTTTTGAACAGCAAAAGAAACCATCAACAAAACAACAAGAAAGATCACTGTAAGGGAGAACATATTTGCAAATGTTCTGACTGATAATGGTTTAATCTCCAAAATCTATAGCCAACTTATACAACTTGAAAAGGAAGATAAATGATCCAATAAAAAAATGGGCAATGGACCTAAATAGAACCTTTTC